>JAJJHQ010011644.1:343220-375443 GCA_021223825.1 Drosophila ironensis
TATATATATATATATATTTAAATATATATACACAACAAGTTAAAACAAATGTAGTCAGAGGCAAACAAGAGCCGAGCACCATAAAAGCTTGCCTGGAAAGCAACGCTGGATAAAAGCGATTATAATCGATGAAAATCGAAAGACAAAACGATCGCAGTAATCGATAATTATCCACACACCTACACACGTGACACAGACACAGAAAAGATATTTTAAAAAAATCAATTTAATGTGGAATTACGGCACCGAGGCAGCGATCCAACCCATCTTTCGGAATAGATGACCGGCGACGGATTTTCGACCCCATCGAGTCTTCAACAGCCTTCAACAGCTCATCTCTAATCTTCATCAGCTCCAAGGATACTTTTAGGGTACTGGTTAAAAAACAAAAAAAAAAAAATAAAAAAAAAACCATCAGACTTTTCAGAAAAAATGACCAAAAAAAGATTACCAAATGACCAACGTACAACTTCTTTTTTACCATTTCGTAAACCATTTTTCTATATGTTTATTAATTAATATACACACATACACCTGTCCCCAACCACACTCACGCCCATGCACACACATTTTCCATTAATATTTACTTTAAGGGAAATCCTGTCCATATCATACAAAAATAACCCTTCAACATTACCTTTAAGCATCTGGTATAAATAAATACGATAAATACTCAGGTCCGGCTAACAAATGACTTCCAACGAGTTTTGAGTCCAGTCCTATTTCGTTGCGATCCTGAATGAAAGATTATCCATTGAATTGAGTTGTTAGCGCATTTGGATAGATTTGGATAGACAGTTTTGTGATTCAATCGAGGGTATCGATCATTTTCGATAAATAAAACGAGACAACTTCAACGAGACTAGTTGGTAAAATTTTGTTTAAAGCAAGTGAAGTGAATCATCGTTCAAATCAAAACTCTCATTAAAAAGCTCAAGAGAATATACAAATATACTCGTACTTTCATTGTCATACTCTTCTGAAAATCCACTTCGGTTCTCCTCTAACTAATCACGCAATTCATGTACAGAATCTTCAGTTCTATACGAAGAGACCATGGGCCAAACGATGGAAATACTGACTCAATTTAACACAGTGACAGGCTGCAGATCCAATCCAATCAACTTCAAGCCATTAATTAGGTAATGCACGCGGCGGGACCTTGTTCTGAAAGACCCAAACATAAGAGGTGGTAGTGATGGGACTCGTCTAGAACGAGTGGAATTTTAAAGCATTGCTCGACTTCAGAGCCTCAACATTACGCCTAGAGAACGACAACAGCTTTTTGATCAATGCAAACCCGCTTAGGAATTGCGCGACTCTATTGGGTTGTCCGGCTTGAACGCAACCAACGAATAATACTAATCTTACCTAAATCTAAACCTAAACACCTAAATAAACTAAGAAGTAATGATACAAGTTAAACGATTAGAAGTAGTTGATAAGCCCTTAATCTAAGTAGCAGAGCTTGGAGTGTGTTTGTTGTGTGCGTTTGTGGTGAATCGATTGTTGAACTCTTCGTTTGTTGGTGAAAAACTAGTTGAGTAGAATAGTTGTAGCTTGTCTAATCCTAAGAGTTTCTTGATTGCAGTTACTGAATGGCTGTTAAACGTCACGAGGATTGCAGTTACTTGGTTGACTATAATTCTTTGTGTGATTTGCTCCTATTATTTGTGTGAAAGAAATTGGCTGAGCGACTGGTCGATGGCTGTAGTGTTTTTTGTTGTTGGTGAATATAAGTGTGCTGCCTAAGTATTGCACTTGAATGAAATGAGTTGTGAATTGTTGCAGAGTCAGTCTGATTTGTCTTGCATTAGCCCGCTCAGGATTGGTATGTGGGTTCTTTGATTTTGTTATGTTGGGCCTAAAACTTTTGCCCTGATTTCAAGCTCTTCTGCTGTTCTCGTTTTGCTCTTTTAAAGTGAAGGGCCTGAATGTGTGAAGTGAAATACTTGAGTACCCAAGCATAAGGTCTCCTAGCTCTTAACTTTTACCCATATAACGTATCCATAGCTTTTTAGACGTAGCTACCTTTTAAGTTCAATTTAAGCAAAGTCGCCGCCGAGATGGCAGATCTAAACAATTCGAGTGCTTTTCCTAGACCCTACCCCAAATAGCTTAAGCTTTATTTTAGTTTGTAAGTTGTAGTTAATCGAAAGAAAGTAAAGACCATAAAAGCACTTGAATTTGTGGGATCTCTCTCGGAGGAGCCCCTAGCATACTCGACCCTAGCTATTTAAGTAAACCCGGCCTAGGATCGGACCAACCCCCCACTCTATCTCTCTCAGACCTTTGACCTCAGACCTCAGACCTCGGACCCTTATCTTTATATTTTTGTTGATTAAACATCTTTTTTTTCTATTATGATTTTGTTCTACCCCACCTGTACCCGTACCCGTACCCGGCCTAAGAAATAGGAAACCCTACTCGTCCTCCCCTCCCCACACTCTTCAAGGAAGAGTTGTAAAAACATCACCAAGATGTGATTACTAAAAGACCTTCTCGGGTTCTGTTTGTTTGCTCTTGTGCCTCTTGTAGATGTGACCAGTTTCATGGACACCACGGCTGCCCCCAGCGCCAGTGGCTCCAGTGTTAGTGGTTGGAACTCCGGCGCCTCTGCATCCGTTGCCACCGTTGCCGGCGTCAATCCCAGCACCTCGTCCGACGCCGTGGAGGCCAAGCATGAAATTGACTCGGGCATGATGCCCCCGCCGATCACCACCCAAATACCGATGGGCGTTCGTCGCTCCTCCCTCCCGAGCGCCACTCCCATGATCACCGACCAGCAGTTGGTCCACCTCAACGCGGTGGCCGTGGCCGCAGCCGCCAGTGCGGATGCCCTGAAGACGGAACTGATGGACGACAGCAGCTCGCACAGCCCCCTGACCGGGGAGTCCACACCGGACAGCCCCAATGCCGCGCTGCAGTACCATCACCGCTACGCCCGCAAGCCCAGTCTGGACACCATCATGTACGACCAGTCGAACAGTCTGCCTGGCTTTCCGGCTGTGGTGGCTCCGGCCACGGCGGCCGCCGTTGCCGCTGCTGTGGACATTGATCCCGCCGCGGTGGCCGTTGCTGTGGAGCTGGCCGTGAAGAACGAGATCGTGAAGCACGTGGTGCAGCAGCATCAGCAGCTGCAGGAGCAGATGCAGCAGGAGCAGGTGCAGCACCAGCAGCAGCTTCAGGAGCAGGTCCAGCAGCAGATGCAGCAGGAGCAGCAACAGCAGCAACCGGCTGCAGTGCAAGCGCAGCAGCAGCAGGTAAGCCATCTCGGAGGGGAGTTGCATTTATAGGAAGTCAAAACCTAAAACTAACTGATAGTTCTTTGGTTTGCATATAAGCAACGATTTCCTTGGCGCCCAACTAATATCCCTTCGGAGGGAATTCCTGTCAATAGGACCCTGAGACCTATACTTAATTGATAGTTCTTTTGTTCGGTCGTAATCAATGAATTTTTGGCGCCCAGCTAATATACCTTCAGATAGAATCCCTGTCGATAGGACCCTGAGACCTATAACAAACTAATTTTTCTTTGCGCCCAACAAATATCCCTTCGGAGGGGAGTCCATCTATAGGATGTTTAAATCTAAAACTAACTGATAGTTCCCTTGTTTGGTCATTCAAGTTTCATTTATTTGCACATTATCAATGATTTTTTGGCGCCCAACTTATATCCCTTCGGAGGAAATTGCTGTCTATAGGAACCTGTAATCTCAAATTAATTTAAAGTAGCTATGCTTCGTCTTTTAATTTCATTTAACATATTTGCATCTAAAGAATGATTTCGTTGGCGCCCAACTTATATCCCTTCGGAGGGGTGTCCCATCTATAGGAAGTTTTAATCTAAAACTAACTGATAGTTTTTTTGTTTGGTCTTTCAAGTTTAATTTATTTGCAAGTTAGCAATGATTTCCTTGGCGTCATTGCTAACTTCCCTTTGGAGGGAATTTATGACTATACTTCCCGGTAGAGGAACCTGAGACCCATAACTAACTTATAGTTCCTTTGTTCGAACTTCCAAGTTTGATTTATTTGCATGTAAGCAATGATTTCTTTGGCGCCAAACTAATATCCCTTCAGAGGGAATTTATGAATCTATGCGTTCCCCTGCGTTTTGGTCAATTATTGACATAAGGTGTACTATTCATTGTTTGATTCAATAGCTTGAGAAAAGCACCCAATGTAAGAGGACATCTCTGTGTACTCCGCAAACTACTGCTAATACTTCCCGGAAGAGGTATTTGCTCTCCAGTGCTTCTCAGTGAAGTTTAAGTATAAACTTTTTACGATCTTTTTAGGTTGTTGTACTCCCAGATTAAATTAAGCTTTTTGTAAACATAGTTTCGGCTTAAATTTAGAGTGTTTTGAATGTACAAACCTCTTCTACCGATTTGAAATCATCAGTATTAAAGAAAAACTCATGGTATTGCTCCATTTGAATTTTAACCTGTCACCTCCCTAAATTTTTACCCTCAACTTGAGCTATACTCATTGCCTGTATTTTTTTCGCAATGTGCTTTGCAGCAACAGCAACAGGTGCACAAGTTCATCGACGAACTGACCAAATCCACCTCCGTGGTGAGCAGCAACGGAACCTCCGAGCCGGCCCTCTTCACCACCTCGGCGGTGATCGACCACGCCCTCACGGACATCCTGCAGGCCAAGGTGGGCATTGCCCCGCCCAACGTTGTCCTGGAGCGCAGCCTCTCGCTCAGCTCCACCAACTCGTCCAGCTCGCTGAGCGGCCCGGAGAGCTCCCCCAACAGCTCGCCCCTCACCCAGGACATTATACTCAACTCGGAACCGGCCGCGGCCTTGGCCGGAGCTGCCGGCCTTGCCCCCGCCGCCGTCGACGTGTCCGGCGGCCTCTCCACGGACATCATCATGAATCCCGCCGTGTCCCCGTCCACGATCCTCTGCTCGGCCAATGGGGCGGCCACGGCTGTGGTGCCGAACATCCTGGCCCCCCACCAGGTGACCATGGCCAATTCGATCCTCAACGACATTGCCATGCAGCCGGAGCCCACCCAGCAGGACGCCGCCGTGGCTGCCCTCGCCCTGAGCAACATCATGATGAGTCCCCCGACGGCCAACTCGGGTGTGGGAGTTGTGGATGCCCTGCCCCCGACTCCGGCGGCCATGCAACCTGAGGTGGCGGCCACAGCCACCTCGACGGCCGTGAGTAACATGATCATCAAGGCGGCGGCGGACTTCATCACCACCCAGGAGCAGGAGCAGCATCACTATCGGTCTGCTGTGGTGGCCCCCTCGGCGGTTAAGAGCTCGTCGTCGGATCCGCTGGTCAATTTGCTGCTCAACCACTCCGGGACACCGGAAACGGCTGCTGCAGCTGCGGCCGCTGTGGCCGTGGAGGCTGCCAACTTTCAGACGATGAGCCACCACGGACGGCATGTGGCCAGCCATCATGTGACCGGGCGGCATGTGACAAGCCATCACCATGTGGGCGGGCATCATATGCCGGGGGTGCCGTCGTCGCCGCAAGAATCTCTGATCGTTGCGCTGGCCAGCGAGAACGCGCTGCAGAAGTCGGTGGCCACCGCCGCCGTAACCACCAACGGTGCGGTGATGACCCAACAGGCCTCGGCACCGAGCACAGCGGGCAGCATTCTGCCGGCGGCCGTGGGAGCGGTGGCAGCCGCCGCTGCGGTGGCCGTCCAGCCGCCCATTCCCCAGGAGCTGACCACGATGTCGGACCAGGATCTGATCAGCTACATCAACCCGAGCACCTTTGATCAGCGTAAGTTCGCCTTGCAAAGGTAGAAGAGTGTTGGGGCTGGCCAAACTCGGTGGTTCTTTGAGTCAAATTGAGTCGACTTGTTGAAAATTGTTTATTGTTTGAGACACTATTGGAGAATCCCAATTAAAACTTTAAAATGCAATCATCTTGCAATAGGGGGTAATTCGTAATTAAAAAGAGATAATTTTAAAGGGATTTCGTAATTTATCCACTCCAAAAAGCTTATACACCAGCATATTTTGTTTGTGTAATTTCGCATATTCCCTTTTCACCGTCAACTTCGGATGACGTGGACATGCCGATTCCCTTTTTTCGAGATATTCACAGCTTTTTGATTTTAGGAGCACTGGAAGCCGAAAGAGCTATGGGCTGCCCACGCGGCTATAAACTGTTTCGAATTTGTTATTTTCATGGAAATTCGTTAATACAACATGCGAGGTACTTGTACCTCTAGAAACGCAGAAAAAAAAAGTCGGAAAATGTAACCTTCTGAACGTAAACTTTGTGTTTATAACACATCTTTCGGCCAAGAATAAAGATTTAGACTAGATAGTTTATGGAAGTAAAGTTAGTTTATCAACGAATACGTGCTTCCGAGCGAGTTGCAAGCCTCCTCTGCCTTTGGAAATTAAATTTGATTATAAGGTTTATGGGGTAGGTACTCCAATACAAACATCAAAATTTAAGTGATACAATAAATTCCCTTGGGATTTGAAAAATTTGCTCAAGAACAATCGAAGTTATACATCTGCATCACTCAATATTATTCAAATTTGCTTATTGCACTTTCTAATAAACCTTTTTATTCCTTTTTTCCAGTTTAAACGGCTGCAGATCAACAAATTAAACTATGTGGACTTGTTTTTTTTATTTGTTTAACTATAATTGTTACTCCTACACAGGCCTAGGCTTAAGTAAACCTATATACATATATTTTTATGACCCAAAAAAAAAAAAACAAAACGAAGAGAAAGCACGCGGGCACATTTGTAGACGAATACACTGATGGTTTCACTGTGGACCAATTTTTTTTAACCAAACGGTTGTCCTAAATAACAAGCAGAATGAAAACACTTGTAGTTGTATGTTTAGATATAAACCTAATTTTGTATGAGTTCTTTTTTTGCTTATTTAATATTGAGTTTAAAGAATAAAGTCATGTTATCTCAAAGGGTTTAAACAATGATAATGACTGCCATATACCTACGAAAAGGAAGGAAACCGTCAAGATCACCACAAAGAGCTGATTGCAAGTTTCAAATCAAAGAACAAATCCGTCAAAATCCCAATTTCGATCCCAAAACTGCTGCAAACCCAATTTTCGACACCAAGTCTGATTTGTAAATTGTCCTCTTTATTTGATTTATTTTTTTTTGTGAATTTAAGATATGTATATTTTCTGTATAATCTACAACTACATATATTTGTATTTTTTTTGGGAAAACACGAAACAGAAATTACGATAACGTTAATAATTTATGAATTATATATTATACGTACATGTGTAGCTACGAATATAATGAATATGCGAGAAATTCCAAAAGACTTTTTGATTTAACGAAATGCAATTATTTTTTGTTTATGGATTTTTTTTTAATAATTTAAATATATAAACTAACACATGAATGTGGAAGGAACACAACCAACCATCTATACACACACACACACAAAATGAAACTAATGTTATTACCTATCTACTATTATAATTACCTATACATATTGTACGCCTAGTGTCGATAGTTGTTATGTGTAGCCTTTAAGCGAACGAACCCCGATATCGGAGTATCGGAGAGTTATCCCTAGACCCATTTACCATTTACCATTTAAACAGTGAAACCACAAAAACATAAACAGAAAACAAATCAAATGAAAACAAAAGCGCAGACGAAAGAACAAACAATTTATGAAACAACCAAACCTACAACGAGCAGTCACGATTTAATTGTAGCAGTTAGCTTTACTACCATTACTCGTACTATAATTATCCTCAAAAATAAAGATCAAGATCGAAAGAGATCTGCATTTGTATACCCCAAAAACACGCACTAATTTATAAACTAAAATGTATATTTTATGTATGTACTGTACGACCGTATTGTATCGATATAACGAACCACGAATTTCGCCCCAATCCCAAGAATGAATTGAATATTTTACACTTACAAACAAACAAAGAAAAAACAAAACAACTGAAACAAAGAAAGCAACAGGCTGCTACAATTAATAACTACATATACCCTATTTTTTTTTTCTATTTGTATTAATAACGATAACGTAATGCTTGAATAACCTAGAGAAACAAGAAACAAAAGAAAACCAATTTAATTGACATACGTAATCTAGATGTTCAATAAATGGAGTCGATAAATGTGTTAAACAATCTCAGAGATTGCATTATTCCTCATTAAATGTTACAAAGTCAATGAAATGAAAGAGCGAGAGAAGCGGCTGCGGAAACGGAGAGAGATGGCACGAGCGAGAGCAAGGGAGACGGAGAGTTAGGTGCGCGCTTAAGAATTGTTAGTGTTAAATGTTATACACATATACAAACATAATTTATGCTATATATATATATATATACACCTCCACCCCATAAATATACCTACTATATATATACAAATATCGTAACTTTACAAAATGAATAAAATGAATGTATTTTTGATGTTCTTATTGCCCAAGTGTGCAGAAGCTGAAACCGAGTAACCTGAGTAAATCACTGAAAATCACTGAAAATCTTTACTAGAAGTTACGACACAACACCCTGAACCCCAAGACAACAGATTCAAACATCCACTTATCTACCACCTGCCCCCCATTCTGCGGAAAATGTCTATATGCTCGTTATCTCTTTTTATGTGAATAAAAAATGGAAAACTTTTTTTTTGCAAAACCAATTAAATGCAGTTTCTTCTTGGGAAAAGCTATAGCTTTGCGATTTTGTAATCGAAGAAGGCTTGAAAAGGCTATGCCCTTACAAGGGTCTGAAGGTATTGCAACCGCAATACGGTATTCCTTAAAGTACCAGAAACCCCAGGCGATCAGAAATCTAAAGAAGATTTCCCTTCCTGCAGTCGGAGCCCACCCAGCAACCACCGCCGTGACTGCCCTCGCCCTGAGAAACTTTATGATGAGTCCGCCGAAGGTTGTGGACGTTGAGTAACCTGAGAAAATCACTGAAATCTTTAATAGAAGTTACGACACAACCCCCTAAACCCCAAGACACTGACAACAGATCCACGCAGCCACTTCTCTACCTCCTGCCACCAGTCTACGGAAAATGTCTATCTGCTCGTTCTCTTTTTTATGTTAATAAAAATGGAAAACTTTTTATTGCAAAGCCAAACTAATGCAGTTTCTTCTTGGGAATGGCGTTTTCGTAGCTTTGCGATTTCGTGTGGGGGAAATCGAAGCAGGCTTGGAAAAGCTATGCGCTTGCAAGGGTTTGGAGTACTTCTAAAGGTATTGCAACCGCAATACGGTGTTCCTTAAAGTACCAGAAACCCCAGGCGATCAGAAAGCTAAAGAAGACTGCTCCCTGCAGTCGGAGCCCACCCAGCAACCACCGCCGTGACTGCCCTCGCCTGAGAAACTTTATGTTGAGTCCCCCGACGGTTGTGGGCGTTGAGTAACGTGAGAAAATCTTAGAAAATCTTTAATAGAAGTTACGACGCAACACCCTAAACCCCAAGGCCCTGACAACAGTTCTCTCTTTTATGTTCAATATAAATGGCAAAGCCAAACTAATACAGTTTCTTCTTTGGAATATCTTTACGGTTATACATATGTGGAGGAAATCGAATCAGGCTTGGAAAGGCTATGCCCTTACAAGGGCTTGGAGTAATTTTTAAAGTACCGGAAACCCCAGGCGATCAGAAAGTTAAAGAGTCCCCCACTACGGTAGAGTGGGGGTCAGAGCCCACCTAGCAGGCCTGTGGCTCATTTCAAAGTAGTACTTTTAAAAGGGACTTTCGCACCAGGCGATCAGAAAGCCGAGGAAGTGTGCGTGTGGACTACTTTCTTGAGTCCAGAGCTCTGGTTCTTTGTCTCCAATTTCTTCACTTGAGTGTCATGCTCTGATCGCCGCTTAGGTTTCTGTGCGCCTACTAACTTTGAGCTCAAATTCGAGAAAATTTCCCTGATAACCAGAAAGTAAACAATGGAAGCGGAGCAGAGGAATACGTTTGAGTCAAAAATTTTCCCCCTCCTACAGGTACTGGTCCCTTAAAACATGTATGGATTGCATTTAATTTACCGACATTTATTCCCAATCCATTTGCTGCAAATGTAGTTTCGGTATTAGTTTTAGTCATAGGTCATAAACGACCATGCATAGGACCATGCATGGGAAGGTCAAATGTTCACTCCATTCACCGGCCTCTTAAAACAAGCATTGTTTTTATTTAATTTATCGACATTTATTCCGAAAATATTTATATCAATTATAGGTTTTTACAGTCAGTGATTCCCTTGATTGTTTTTTGGTTCCATTGAGCATTAGTTTTAGTTTTAGTTTAACGTTTTGTGTTGTTTTTAAGTGCTTTTTCGTTTCTATAAAGTACAAGAAGAGGCGATGGTGCATCGGTGTTTTATCAAGCTTTCCTAAATGCGGAGTCCCAGACGCTTCTTGGGCGGCTTCCCGCGCCGCGAGCGCGCCGAGGACGAGCCGTCATCCTGGGACGATCCCCTAATGCCCCAGGGGCGACGTGAGTAGCGCATCCTCTCAAGCGTTTCCATCGAGGGCGCCGGATGGTGCAGATCGATCCATGTGTGGCCCACTCCAAGCGGGTCAATCTCCGCGAGCACGTCCATGCGAAAGGATGAGCGCAGCGGCAGAGTCCCTGAAAACGATGGTAGAGCGAACGATGGGATGGGGATATTCTCATTGCCCTCTCCAAGTCCGTTTCCAATTCCCTCCGCAACTCCGACCGATTGGTTCTCATCGACGCTGTTCTGAGATCCCTCGGCCCGGGCAGGCGTCTCGGTTGCGTTGTCGCGCCCTCTGATCATGAATCCACATCCGGCATTCACAGGCACAGGCACATTCTCCCCGGCGGATTCGTTGACTGTGGGCCCTCCGCCATCGCCTTCGACTTGGTTTCCTACTACGTTTCTGCGGCTATGCCCGAGACCGCGGCCATTTCCGATTTCTCCGGCTAAAATGTTGTTGGCACTGCCGTTGGCGTTGGCGTTGGCGTTTTCGTCGGCGCCGGTGTCGTCGTCATCGTTCCCCTGGATCTGCAATCCAAGGTGATACTCTTCATCGGAGTTTGTCAAAAGGAGCGCATAGTTATGGTCCTGGAGTCCAGGGTATCTGGCAACTCCCTGTCCCTCATTCGCAGAGCGATCAGTGCGTGCGCCATCCTGTGCGGGTTTGCAGGCATCAATTTTGGAGTAGCAAGGGCGATCAGGACGAGTCGGACTTACCCTGGCGGCAGCGTTGTCCGGAGCTTGCATGATGCCTTCTGCGGTTAAATTTGTTTGGTTTTTGATTGGCTGAAACCGTCCGTTTTCAGCTGGGGCTTCACCTCGAACGGGCTTGGCCGAAATAAAAAAAATATATGAGTATATTTTTTTTTATGGAATGCTTTGTAACCGATTCGGGGTTAGGGAATGAATGAGAGTTGGTAACTGAAACGTTTCAATAAAACTAAACGCACCGCCAACTTGTCGCTTGACATTGTTGCCAGGAGCAGGTTCAGGCCCTTTCATAGCCACCTCGATTGCATTTGCAGCGGGGTTGTCACCCCACTGGACGTTACCAAATCAAGATCCATCTCTAATTGATATAACTATAACTATATATTTGGCAAAAAACAACTTAATTAACAACTTAAGGCAACGTCGTCGTACGAAAAGCCCTGCATGGGCAGCAGAGCTCCCTTGCGATTGCACTGGTGTATCCACCGCGAATTGCACACCTTGCTGGGCCCCAAGGTGGAGTGATTTCGCAGCCACTGGTCCAGGTGATTGGCGTCCAGGTCCGCGGCCATGCCTACAAAGGCCAGATTAAGGCGGGCGTCGTTGTCCTCGACCAACTGCCCACCGTTTTGCAGGAACAGAATCCTGGCCAACTCGTCGCCGGAGGGATGGTAGAAGTAGGCGTAAAGGTGGCGAAACAGGCTGAGACCCTTGCTTGGATCCTTTTCCAGCAGACGATCCTCCAGGGCCTGCAGGTCCGCCAACAAAAGGCCATCGGCCTGCTCTCGACTCACTTGCATGTCCCCGAGCAGTTCCAGCAGCTCGTCGGTGTCCTCGATGTCCTTGTTGTAGCTGTCCCCGAACTGATCGAAGCACTCGGCCAGCTCCTGGCGCAGCGGTTCCGTGGCCGCCATCAGGTCCCTGGGCCGCAGATCGAGCGCCTGCTTTTCGGTGACCCGCAGAAGCCAATCCATGCGCACCATGTCGTAGATGCGCGGCTCCTGCAGGATCATGCGCTTGACGAGGAACGTCTCGTCGCCGGCAATGCAAAAGCACTTCGGATCGTTGGGCAGCGGATTCTCGACAATCGTCCCGCCATTCTGCACGGCCAATTCCTGTAGCTGGCTCTTGCTCCTGCGTCCCGCAGCTCCGCTCAAGATGCAGAAGCTGAGGCCGTCGAAAAGCCGCGACTTTGGCCTGCCGCCGGGCTCCAGGAGCCAGCGTTTCTCGTACACGGCCAGTCCGAGGCGGCTCTTTTCCGAAGGCGTAAGCCGCAGGCGTTTGCGCTTCGTGGTCACATCCTCCACACGCAGTTGGCGCTTGTTCAGCTTCTTGATGGCCGCAGGGCCCTAAAGGGAAGCAGTGAATCAAAGAATTCGAGTCTTTGGTGTCGCACCTTACCGCACACAGATCGTTGAACTCTTGTAGCGTCAGGCATTCGCTCCAGGACTTGTCATCCCTTTTCATTTCGGTGCGCGGAAAGTGCAGGGACTTGCGCGTATAGAAGGCTCCGTTGGGCGCCAAATCGGCGGCCTTCACCTGCAGGATTATGGAGTTGTGCGGCTCGATCCAGACGTCCGGGCAACCGGAGCGATTGCTGGCCTTGTAGTGATACCACAGCGGTGGCGGCTCCTTCCCCACATCGTGCCAATGCGCCTTCAGGGAGTTATTCAGGACGGCGCGCTGCTTGGTGTTGTTGGCCACACAGCCCATGCTGAAGACCTCGTGGCGATGCGAGCTGCCGGCGGGTGCAGGCTGCAGTACACCCAACAGGAAGGAATCGATAAAGGTGCGCTTGCGGTTGTAGAAGCCGCCGATGATCAAGACGTCGAACTCGGTGATCAGGCCTTGGATGTACTGTCGTGTAATAAAGCGGATTAGAAGGAGACTCTCGAGGGTTAACCCACATCTGCAAGCTCACGTCTGCCTTGTCCTTGAACCAACCGCCGCCAATGCGCACGCCCGGCTGGTACGTGGAGCTCTGCTTCTTGAGCACAATGCCCTCGGCCTTAGAGTCGAGAGCCTGCTGGAAAAGCTGATTGAAGTGCTCCACGGAGGTGATCTTCTGGGCGCGCATCAGAGACAGCACCCCGGGCTGCTCCACCACCAGCTTCTGCAGCTTGTACGCCCGCTGGACGTACGTTTGGTCCAACAGACTCTGCCCGTTGAAGTAGAGCAGGTCGTAGATCACAAAGCACGGCTGCCAGCTGCCCTCCGGCTTCAGGCTCTTCACGTCCGTGTTCTCGCCCTTCTCGTGGTAGCGCTTCTGGTTGGTGTCCCACACCATCATCTCGCCGTCGAGGATGATCGACTCCAAGCTCAGCGGCAGCAGACCCCTCAGCTTGGGCGTGAGGTTGCCCCGCTCGTAGCTGTCCCCGAAATTGCGCGTGTAGTCCACCCCGTTGCGGGAGAGGTACATGAAGCGACCGCGATCCACGTGCAGCTGAAAGCGCTCGCCGTCCATCTTCGTCTCCAGATACAGGACGTCGGCCTGCATCAGCTCCTGGATGTCGCCGGGAAAGCGCTCGCACAGCATGGGCCGTATCTGATGGAAGGGCCGTATCACAGCGTTCAGGTTGACGAAGGGCTTCACATCCCTTCCCGTTGAAGTGTTGGCTTCCAGGTCAGTCGATTCGACGGCCAGGAGATTGCACACGTGCGAGAGGTCGGAGCAGCGCATGTACAAGTCCTGGGCACTGGGATGGAGCACCCCGAAGATGCGCTGCTCGCCGATGCCCAGGCCCAGGCTCTTGAGCAGCAGACGGATGAGCCACTTTTGCTCCACGGCCGATGCCTGCGCCGCAAAGCGGACCAGTTGTATTTCCTTGGCTGCAGAGAGGGCAGAGTTAGAGGCAGCAAGCGGAGGGACTGGCCGGCGATCAAACCTGTGGTGTCCTCGTTGGCAATCGTGTCCAGCATTTCGTGGATGTGGTGCAGGCGCAGGTCGCTCGGCGGATTGAAGCAGCGCGGCTTGAGTACGGCGAACACCACGTCGCCGTAGTCGCGGTACATGTTCCCGCTGCGGTGCTGCAGCATCACGGCATCGGTGGCTGCAAGAGGAAGGTATTAGCCTCAATCGAGCTGGGAATCCCCCGAAAAGCACTCACAATCGGCGGCCAACTGGAGCACGCGAGTGTAGAGCCTTCCCAGGGCCGTGATTTGCAGGCCGTAGGTGTCCCTGCGCGTGTCGGCGCTGGGCAGGAGCAGCCGGAGCACCGGGTAGAAGCTGCTCTCTCCTGTCTCCGCCTGGGCGTCCAAAAGTCCGGATTGCCTGCGAAAGGATTCGCGGTGGCGGCGGAAGGAGGCGTAGTAGCTCTTCAGCAGCTCCTCCTTGTTGGCCAGCTTTTTGGTGGCCTTGAGCTTCTCGAACAGGTCGCAGATGTCCCGGAACTTGATCGTCCTGGCGATGTCATGGCTCATTTTGCAGACGCTCAAAGTATTTCACCAGAAATTTGTCTTGATTCGGTTGCCGACTCAATCGCTCCCATCTCTATTGATACAGATTGCTTGCCTATCGGCCCACTCCCATCCCCAGATAACGCGGGAAAACATTCTTTGTTTTGGTTTCCCCGCAAGTCGTAAATAGTAATTAAACTCAAAAAATGAGCAAAAAGACCACGCGGGGGAGCAAGCCCAAGGCGGACCCTGATGCTGAGACCAAGGCCCAACGCTCGGTGGCCACGTCCACGAAGAAAGTCTTGTTTTTGTCCCAGAAACTGCTGCCCACAGAGAAAGATGGGCCCAAGCTGCAATTGGAGCGCTTCTTTCATCCCGGCAGCGGCAAGGACGCCCTGTTTGTGACCCACCAGAGTGGCCAGCAGCTGATGGAGCTGCTGGAGTTTGCGGAACCGCGGCGGAGTTGGCTTCTGAACAACGAAGTCTGCTCCAATGGAAGGATTTACATGAGCACGCCCTTGGATGCCACGATCCTGGCCCTGCATCACATCCGCAAGCACTGCAGCCAAAGTGAGTGCTGCCCCAGCCTTCGCCACACCCTAAGCTAACAATAGAAACCCCTTTTTTCCAGGGGCCATGTCGCTGGACAACTTGGCCGCCGAGGAGCCGAACAACAGCCGCCTGCTCACCGAGTTCCTCGATCCGGAGGCGCTCAAATGCGTGGCGGACGTGAAGAAGTCCGGGGATATGCTGTTCTACAAGTTTAACCAGGAGCGCGCCCTGGCTTTTCTGGCATTGAAAACCCGCCGCGTGGCCGAGGTGCTGAAAGGGAAACGCATTCATTGCGGCCACAGCGCCCAGTCGCAGAATTTCGTGAGGAGCGAGAAGCTATCGGCGGACGATGCGGGCACCAATGAAGCGGACTACCTGCGCATGGCGTGCGACATTGTGGGCCGATACCTGGACAGCGATCTGCACGACCTCCTGACCGGTTACCTGCACATACCGAGTGAAATTCAGGCCATTGTGGAGGAGAAGGCGGCGGCCCAGAAGCGCAAGTCGAAGGCCGGTCAAGAGGGCGGCGGGGAGACGAAGAAAATCAAGCTTAGCGACAGCAGTGCTGGCGAAAAGTTGCGGAGCAGCGGCCTGATAGACAGCGATACGGACAACAACACCAGCATCACATCGCCCATGGCAGCGCCCGCGTTGAAGGAGCGCTCCCTGACCGCCAAGGAGAAGGCCTTGGCCAAGGGGGCCAAGGGCACCAAGAGCATCGCCTCCTTCTTCAAAGTCAAGTAGACTTGCTTAGCTTATGGTTCCTAGAGTTAGATAAATCATCTCTTTTTTTTTAAGCCATGCATTCACCAAATAAGTCTAGTTTAGTTTTATTGAAATTGTAATTACTTTTACTCCCTAATTTTTGTGCGATTTTGTTCCCTTTTACCATTGCTTTCTCGTGTTTTATCAATTAAAATCTCTGCAAATATATTTTATGTTTTGTTGGTCGTTCATACTGATATTTTAAACTTATTTAGTACCTTTAGCTTTTACCATCTCCGAGAACGACGTGTTCATACATACAGACGGACATGGCTAGATCGACGCGTGGTCAAAAACGCTTCCTTCTTCCTGTTACATATATTGAACAAACCTAATAAACTATTTGTACCTTAATACGAAAGTCTCAAGATGGTACAAGCTAAGAGCATAGTTTTTAAAAAACATTTTTTTTATATGAAAATTTGTAAAGAAACAAAGCAACCAGATTTTTATAGATTTAAAAACCCTCTAAATAGCAGGCTCTGAATTAAATTTTAAACCCCATGTCGGAGCTACAGCTCTTACAAATCTCAGTATTAGCTCAGCGGGCGGAGCAAACAAATCTGAAAATTAACAAGAAAAAAAGTAAAATAGTAAAGAAGTAAAATATAAGTGATGTTGCAGTAAAAAGTGTAAGCTGTCCTTCAGAAAAACCGTTGATATGGGTGCTCATATTGCTGTTATAGTGTATACGGAGGTGTGGATTCGCCATTTGTATTAGTTCCTGGATGTTTCGAGGCTTCCATGACAGTGTAATTTTCTTGGAAATACAAATGTATTTCAATAGGATTTGTGGTGGTTTCGTTACGGCAAGTCTGCCTTAATTTGTGTGGGTCTTCAATGGCAAAGTCCCAAGATGATGTTATAGTAACTGGTGAGTCAACAAATTGATTGTCCCAGATGGTAACAGCTAATGGGTCTTTTCGCTTTAGATCTAGCCTCTCAAATCTGATCCTCTCCAAATCCAGTCATATTATACCCACAAAAACATATCGTTGAATTATCAGTTTCATTATACCCAGATCACAATGAATATTTTGTTGTAACACTTCCCTGAGGTGCATGGTAAGTCAACTAAAAAATTGTCTATCTCCCAGATGGTAAAAGCTTATGAATCTTTTTGCTTTAGGATCGGCATCTGCGTCCTCCTCTTGTGACAGGTAGTCTATACTATACTAGGTAATAGTATAGCCTACCGCCCTTTAACTTATGACAGTTAAAGGGACATCGTCGATGGCGTCGACAACACCCCACCAAATGGCATCGGCATTTGGCAGGATGCGCGAGTTTTGCAAGTGAAGTTCCTCCAGCCAAAGAAAGACATTGTACATCTCGTTGAAATCATATTTGACGATGGTCAGCAACCGGACGGGCTTCCTATCACAATATTTCCGTTTAATTCTTGTATATTGTATTTCAAACCTATTAAAATTTTAAACCTATATATAAAACAAGTAGAAACGATGTAGTCGAGATTTCTCGACAACGAGATACCATGTAGCTCTTTTGCCGCGGCATGCCGTTGCCGTGGGAACAGGTGGGTAAAACTTTAATTGGTTATATCTTCTAAACTTATTGTCCGATCTAGACGTAGTGTTGCATGCACGTGTTTGGCGATTAGCAAACTTAGTGGATCTACAATTATGTCTCCAGCTTTTTGAAGATATCGATTTTTTGCAAATTTGAAGGCGGAAAGGGGCGTGCCAAAAATTTGAAATAAACTCGACCTGCGTATATATATAACGGACCGAAAAAAAGAATTACACCTCTAGCTCTTACCATCTCCGAGAACGACGTGTTAATAGTACATGCAAACGGATAGACGGACTAGATCGACTCGGCTGCTCATGCTGATCAAGAATAGAAGAAAGCATTTAAAAAAGAACGCCTATATAAAAATATAGGGAGAAGATTGGTATATTGGAATGATTTCAAATTGCGCGCTAAATTTACATTTCTAACAGAAAGTTAACCTGCAATTATTTACATTAGAGATCAAGGAACAGATTTCTAGAAGAAAGTACAATATTTTTAGAGGAAAGATTTGCTAAATGAACCTGAGTTTGCAGGCATTTCGAATTGCGCGCCAAGGGGCGCCGGCGCTCTCTGCCATCCCTCCGGGACAGCTGTTAGGCTTGCCAGGCTGTCGCGCGGCCAATATGGATAGCCTGCCCAGGGGCGCTGGGGCCCAAACAATGCCAGGGGGTGGCAATCCTGCGAGGCAAACAGTTAGCTGGCCCCGCTCGCAGTCGCAGCTTTTCAGTTGTTGCTGTGCGCTCTCCCACGTCCGAGGCCAACGGTGAATTCCCCTTTCGAGTGCTATTCGCATCCGTTGTCCGCCTTCGCATTCGCATCCGCATCCGCCCACCCCCGCATCCGTATCCGCCTCTCTGCTCTTTTGTTGTCGTTTTTTTTCTCTCAACCTTTTTTTAATGTGTGTTTGAGCTGCTGTTGTTGTTGCTGTTGTGTATATGTGCGCGAATTTTCGGGATAACAACAAAATGCCAGGACTTGTGCGAGTGCTTAATTTAAGCGAGACAAGTGGAAAATCCTGGGAAGAACACTCGAAAAAAAACACTGAGTGGCGTCACACATGAAAAGAAAATTTTCTTGGCGTCGTTAAGCTGTCTGCTCTCTTAAGCTCTCTTTCTGTGTGTGTGTGTGTGTGTGTTAGTGTCTGTCTGGCTGTGTGCGTGCGTGTGTTTGTGTGGCTGAGCAAACTAATAAAAATAATCGAGCAGCAGCAGCAACAACATGAAGTGAGCAAACATGTGTACACAGGATAAAGTAGCAACAATTTCTCATGTTTCAGCAGCAGCAGCAACAGCAACAACAACCACAATAGCATTGGATTTAAACGCAACGCACAAAAGCATGCAATGCTAAATTGCATTGTCGTCTGTCAAGGACGATACAAAACGCTCTCTCAGCAATAGCAGGAAACAACAACAACAAAACGAGCATGTGGCACAAATAACGGGCCAGCGACAAAACAACAAGGGAAAAGGGATAAAAATAAAAGAAAGCCACTCATAGGAAACCAAAACAAAAGGAGAACAAATCACACGGAGGCTGCGAAGCGAGAGCGAAGAGAGCGTCGCGCAAAAGGGGAGTGAAGAGCACGCCCAGTTCCCGTCCCCCGCTCTCTCCCGCTCCCCCAGCCCCTTGGCGGACATTTGGCGCCAGCAAAAGCCAAGGCAAAAGCAGAGGGAAAAGAAGAAGCAAAGGCTAAGGGAGGAGCAACGAAGAAGCAGAAGCATCGCCATGTGGCCCCTGCATCCCGCATCCACTTCCGTTTCCGTTTCCGCCGCCGTGCTGCTGACGCTGCTGCCTGCAAACGTAAGTGGCATGCACCTTTGAGCTGCACCTCCACTTGCACCTCCACCTGCACCTCCACCTGCACCTGCAGCTGCAGCTGCACTTTCATTTAAATTTCATTTTGATTGCACGAGCGATGGCGGTCCGCAGTAATAAATAAATTTGATATGCCCTCTTTTATTTTGCGGCCCGCTAAAACACAAGAGATAACAAATAATTCAGTCGAGTACAGCGACAGTGGGCCCTCGCTAAGTGTTACGAAATCACAGCTCCGTGATTGGATCTATTACCTCTAATTGCACCAATCGCGTTCTTTTGGTCTAATCTAAATGCAGTCTAATTGCACCAATCTAACATAAAGCAAATGGGCTTCGCTCAATTTCGTAATTGCTCGAAAGCCTTTTAAAATCTCCATTTGGGCCCAACACAAATCTAGATCAAGATGTGCTCCCAAATCATTTCCATTAACTGTTAAGAGACTCCTTTAATGATTTCATACATTTGGTATTTTTTTTTGTTATTTTTTTTATTTCATATAGTTTTCCCTATTTCTAGCTCACTGCGAACTATAGCGTGACATATAATATGACAACACATAGTTATATTTGATTTTTTCAAAATTATTTTTAGTTTTTGGTACCTTTATAATTTTTTTAAGCCTCAAAAGCATATTAGATATGGCAACGATAAATGTATAACATATTTAAATGTGTTGTTTCTTATTTCTTGCCATATTCATAATTCGTCCATAGTGCTTATTAACTTTCAAGAGTAAAAATTAAAAATATTGTTAGGAAAAATAAAAAAAAACAATACCGACATTACCCATATTTTATTTATTTCTTCTTCATGTTTTATAAAGATACTTTTTAGATACCTTTAACTAACTGGATTTGCAAGTTGCGCAAAATACGAGTACCTAAACTAACTGGAAACAAAACTTTTTGCAACAAGTTGTTGTACTTAAAACTTAAAAAACGAACCAATGCAAAATGCATTCAATTGAAGCTTGGGCTACAAGAAATCCTTTAAAGCTCGAAAAACTTTTCAAGTCAAAGTTAAGCAACCTCTCGTGCAGGCCCCACTGTGCTCGGTGGCGCCCATGCATATCCGTAATTGTGCTCTCGCTTTTCCGTTTATTATGGTTCGGTTTGTTGTTTATGGCTTTTCGGGGGCTTTCCCTTTTGGACCCAACGCGATATTGACAATGACATTTTCATTTGCTCGACTTTGTAGCTGTTGCCCCTCCAATAAACAGGCGTGGCAGCGGGCTAATTGCAGCACAGAAAGAAATATTGAAAAACGGTTTTGCCAACGTTATTGAGTATATTTTGTAAGCCTCCTTGAAGGGATAAAAGCGAAGTGTTACAAAAGCTGGAATATCAAAAGATTTTTACTTCGGCTTATGATAAGTATATTGTCATAAAATTTAAAAAAAAACATTTCAAGACAAAGTATCGGTCATAGGCGTTTGTTATTTTTAATTAGTAGATACAATAATATCTAGGATATATCAAGATTTTGTGGTTCCTAAAGTTTCTTGCAAACAACAATTAGATGCAGAAGCAAATTATTAAAAACTAAATCGTAATTAAAAGCAACTTTTCAATGTTAATATCATTAACATTCTTCTCCCTTTATTTTTTCAAGGTTCACAATAAAAATTTAATAAATTTACAACATTTGCGATTAAATTAAAAGTCCTGAGTTTTTGGTTCATTTCATTAGTAGATGCCATAGCAAATACTTCATATTTTCAGCTAAAAATTCTTCGAATCTTTGCAAACTTAACTTACAAATACAACTTAAAATTCAAGCATAGAAGAAATATCTTAAAATTCTTCTGCATTTATTTTTCAAGGCTTATTTTTTTGGGGTACGACAAATTAGCAACCCTGTTATAAATGCGAATTTTCCAAATACAAGTTACAATTTAAGCATAAAAAAAACTACCTTCACAATGCATCTATCCTTTACATTGGTTATCCTTTATTTTTCAATGTGCATTTGAGCTGCACAAATGTATGCAAATAAATGGGTTATTTTGTGTTGATAAAATTCATTTTGTAATCTAATTGCATGCACTTTGCCTTGATGGAGCTGGAATTTCGTTAAACCCGCGCTTTTTGCATGCTTTGTGAAGCGTAAAGCATTCCATTCACGTTTCACGATTTTCGGATATTTTTACAGGTGACGGCTCGATTTTGTGAGGGCTGCAGTCAGGGATGTTGCACGCAGGGCTGCTGTCCCCCGTACCAGGGCGGGCCACGCCCCCTTCCGCCACCCTCGGAGCACGTCCTCAATCTGTTCTTCATTAGCCACTGGTTCTTCTGGTGAGTACGATGGGGTGGGAGGCAGGCCATGGTCATGGACGTGGGCCGGAGGGTTGGCATGGGCTGGGAACTCGGGGATTCCCCGGAGGCTCCGCTGCAAGGCCGATGGGCGGCTGATTGGCATTGTGTGGCATGCGAGATATTATTATTATTGGCAGCAAAGGTGGCGCCCAGTGCCACCGGGTTGCGTCAAGTCAAAAGTCGAGTCAAGTCGAGAGGCTTATGCAAGTGCCGCCCCATGGAAATGGCAATGCCAACTAATGAGACACCAGCCAACCAACCAACCAACCAACCAACCAGCCAACCAGCCAAAGAGCCAACCAGTCCGCCCGCCCGCCGCTGCTCACATAATCCCATCTCTTGGCCACCGAAAATGGCAAACAAAAAGTTGCCAGTCGGAATTCGATTACGGCCATAGCAGGACCCACGCGGAACCGCCGTCCGGGAAAGCCCTCCGCGAACATACCGGAAAACCCGGCTCAATGGGCTTCTTCATTCAGTCGCGGCAGCTGCAAACCGAGCAGTAAGCGATCGGGTTTCCTATAAATATAGATCTTCAAAATACAGTTTTTCAAAATTAATTTACCACGAGCTAACGCTCTAAAAACAATTGTGTTTGAATAAACAATATAACATACTCGTGCAAGGGCTTTAAATACGCCTGCCAAATGTGATCATTCATTTTAAAATAATTCATATTTATTTAATTAAGGAATAGAAAAAGCCTATTAAACGTGATTTAAAGTTGATATTATGTGGTATTTGAGAAAATAATAATGGCTTAAAATCGGGTTAAAACATCTTCTGCTCAAATATTAGCAATTGATTTCTAGTAAATTTCAAAAAATTATTTACCTTCAAAGAAAGAATCCGCTTCCTATGTCCTTTAATTGTATCTTTCAAATTGATCGTTTTCAATAGGTTTCCAACACTTACACTTACACAACACTTTCAAAATGTTATCAAACAGTTAAACAGCTTGTATACTGCCAACTTAAAGGCAGCTTAAGCAGGTTGTTGTAACTTTAGAGTCTTATCAATTATGTTTAATTTAAACATAGAACAGTTGTATGACATGAATTTTTCACATCCAATATCTCTCCAATTTTGGGGATTTTGAGGTCGCGTTCAATATCCCTGGTTCCCATGTACCAAGGAGCGGTGCCAACGGATCTAAAGATTTCAGTTTAAGCCACACGGATCTTGTTGATTTGAGGAAATATAATAGTTAAAATTCTTAAGCTAGGAAATGAAGCAAAGTCTGCTCGCACAATGAAAATTGAATTCCAATTTAGAAAGAAGATCTTTAGAAAGGAATACCCTGAATGTGATAAGTTAAATTTAAGTTAAATTTTATTTCGGATATTGTTTTGGTTTAATTGCGGTCTGTAAAATGGATGGAAAGTGGTCTCCAGTAAATTGTCCATATATAGTATGAAATATGATAGCAATTCGATAAAACATTGATACCAAGACTAATCAAGACTAATTGATCTCCTAACATAGCTTGTAATTAGAGTAAAAACAAGTAGAAACGCTATAGTGGAGATTTCTCGACAACATCTATCTTCTATATTTATTATCCGATCTGGACGTAATTTTGTATGCACATGCCTAACAATCAGCGGACTTAAAATTATGTCTCTCGATTTTTCCATTTCGAAGATACAGCTCTTGCGAAGAGAGCTTCTCTTGCAAAAAGAATTTTGTATATAGCTTTTATTTTGTTCAAGTTATGATTAATTAAATAGAGGTATGTACAGTTTTTTTCAAATTTCTAAGGCGGAAAGAGGCGTGGAAAAAATAAACTAAAGCACTGCAAGCATAGAATTACACCTCAAGCTCTTACCATCCCGAGGACGTCGTGCTCATACATACAGACGGACAGACAGGGAAACAGAGAGACAGACAGACAGACAGACAGATAGACAGACGGGCATGGCTTTAGTGACTCGGCTGTTGATGCTGATCAAGAATATATATACTTTATAGGGTCGGAAACGCTTCCTTCTCCTTGTAACTTACATTGCACAAACTTAATATACCATTTGTACCTTATGATACATGGTATAAAAATTAACTTATAAGCAAACTTTTAACCTTGCCCTTATGTTGTCTTGTAGGTGCGTTGTCGTAGCCATCATCCTGGCCATCCTGTGCGCCTACTCGCTGTGGAAGAAACGCAGGACCTTGTGCGGCTGGGGCTTCAATGAGCATCACACGCAATCGGAGGGCGACTCCGCCGGATCCTGCTACGCGCCCCCGCAATACAGTCGCTGCAATTCCTTCCACCATCCGCCACCGCCCTACACAGAGGTGATGTCGCAACGCCCCGCACTTGAAATCCTTGCTAACCCTGATCGTTATTCCCGCCAGGTCACCTCGAAGCCGGATCTGTACCCCTTGGTGTTCACCTGCAACAGCGACACGGGCAATGGGAAGGGCAACGGAAGCTCCAGCTATCTGATGGTCCAGTACTTCCGCAACTACATTGTCCGCCCGGCGGCCGGTGGATCCTTGAGCGCCGCCAGCACGGTGGACTCCCTGAGTTCCAGTTTCATTTGCAACGCCAACGAGGCCAACACTTTGGTGCCGCCTCCGTATTCCCGGGCAGCCAGCCCGGAGCTGGGCCTGCATCATTATGTGGCCCATGCCCATGCCCACAACGGACACCTGCGCTCCATGGAACAACAGCAGCAGCAGCAGCAGCAACATCAGCAGCAGCAACAGCAACAGCAGCAACATCAAACAGCTTCCATGGTGCACTATGGAATACCGAGGTCCGCCTCCCAGCTGGTGGATGCGGAGGCCTATCAGCCGAGGATGATGATGCCACAGGCGCAGGCCCAGGCTCAGCACTATGCAACCGTGGCACTGGGAACCTCTCCGGGAGGTGGGGCCTTGTACAGCACCCGGCTGCACGCCTCCCACGACGAGGGCATGGGCATGGGCGGGGGCGGTGGATATCTCCAATCGCAGAGCGATCAGCACTTCCGGTACATGGCCAACAGCAGCAGCAGCCTCAGCGACATCTTCGTTAACAACAGCTGTGTGGCAGGTGAGCGGTTGAGAGGGAGGAACCATGCCAGTCCATTGAAAAACCATATAAATGCGGAGTTTCTAATACCGAATCAAATAGAGAATACGTTCTAATTCGTACTGCTTCGTATGCATTTTAACCTTGTCTAAACTTTCAAATCAATCTAGTAGTTTTTGAATTCTGACATTCTGACATTTGTATTTTCCACTTTTGGTTGTTCTTATTTTTTTTGATTTACAAGACTTTGTCATTTTTCTTTTAGATTTTCGTTAACCAGAATTTTTTACAACAAAATTTATAGGAAATACATACCAATAATCAGATCAGAAAAGATGATAGACCATTTAGATCAATACATTGGTAAGAAAGCTTTAAAGCTAGTATCACCTTGATTTAAATTAATCTAACAAACATTATTTACTAGTTTTACAAATACCAAGCAATCAACCATGTGCATGCAAGGGATTTCTAAATTCTATTTACTTACATAAGTGATACCATTTGGACTCTTTTTGCGACTTTGTATAATTAACTCATAGATGGCAAAGCTTTTAATCTAGGATCAACCAGATGTAAATGAATCCAAGGATCCAACAAATTGAATTATCTAGATTTGCAAATTTCAAGTAAAGCCGATTTTGTTTAATGTCTTAAACCAGCCATGCCCATGTAAGAGTTCCCTATTTCCCTTAATTTATTTTATTTCATTTGGACTATTTCTACGAGTTCGTATAACTTCGTGTAACTTCGTAGCCTGCCCGAGCGTCCGGTTGCCCATGGGGCCTTGGGTGGACATCGCTAGTTTGAGTTTTTAGGCAAATAATTAAAATTCTACGAAGATAAGGATTTACCAGTACCCATAAATACAATATTTCTATCCTTGCAGGCATTCTTCCAGAAAGCGGTGCAGCCGTTGGGGCCTCCGCCGAAAGCGGACCAGCCACCCAGGCGGCTTCCCTCAGTAGCCTGGCCATTGGCGGCGTGGGTGGCACCGGACACGGTTCCTCCGGAGGCCCCGGCACTCCGGTGATCTACAGCAACGGGTGCATCCAACCGAATCCCCTGCACAGCCTGGAGAACTGCTGCCAGCCCTCGGCCCAGGCCTCGGGGGTGAGCAGTCTGGCCAACATCGGAACGCCTGGCTCACCGCCCCAGGCCACCAGTCCGACGGGGGAGGTGCGCGAGATCCTCGACCAGATACGACAGCTCCAGGCCGGCGTTAGCTACGAGCAACTACTCCTGAGCGGGGCAGGAGCTGGAGGAGGTGGCGGTGGAGGCGGAACAGGCGCCAAGCCACGACTGCAGCACACGCTGTCCACGCCCTCGCAGAACTCGCAGCAACTGGCGGCGATGCAACCAATCCTGACCACATCCTCCTCCAGCAGCAGCGGGAAGAGCAAAAAGTTCTTCTCCGCCGCCAGCTCCACGGCCAGCAAAACCAAAAAGGCCCTCTACATTCCCATGTCGGTCATGGGAGCCGCCAGTTCCGGCTCCGGTTCCGGAGGTTCAGGGGGATCTGCCCAGCGCTGTGTCCTCAAGAGTCCCGTGAGCAGTGTGGTGAGTGGGGCCAGCTTCTTTGTGAACCGCGGGCGGGTGGCCCGCAAGGGTTGGATCACCCGTTCGGCCCCCACAACGCCCGGCAGCGCTCTGCCCCCCAATCGCCTCGGGGATGACAGCCCGCTGCTCCTCAACGAGCATGACGAGGACGCCATTGACGATGACGAGGAGGAGGAGGAGGCCGAAGAGGAGGACGAGGAGGAGGACGACGACGACGAGGATGAGGAGGAAGGTAATGCGGCGTTGCGGAGTCGTACGCACGAGGACACCGATGACACGGAGGCGCAGGCGATGGCCAGGAACCATCATCGACAGCAGATGCGGCATCTCCATCACCATCGCCACCATCGGGGCCGGCTTGAATAATAGTAACAATAGTAGGAGAGGCCGCAGAGTCCAGTGGGGTTTAAGGTGTTCCGGGATTGCCAGGATCGCAGGAGTCCGCGGGGCCATTCAGTAGTTGTTGTTGTAGCTCAAGGTTCTCCCCTAGAATTAAGCTTTTAAAACGAACGAGATGTCTGGCAGCCAGCACGCTTCTTAGTCTGAGTATCGGGTATCGCAAAAACATGAGGGAAGGGACGACGAGTCGGTTAGGCATTAGGATTTGTAGTCATTTAAATTAAACGAAAACAAAAGCAAGATCTGCAACAAAATTTTGTAAAAGAGAGTCCTTCGAAATCCTTACGAGTTTATTGATTTTCAATCCAAGAACTTTTAATTTCCATGATTTTAATCAAATAAAAACATTAACTTTGGAGGGTTTTACATAAATTGATGGATTTGGCGGAGTTTCCAATAATCAGTATTTAATTCCATGCTGAAAAGGCTTTGCATTTTTTCTCCTAAACCTCTACGTTTTTTTTATCATCAGTATTATATTATAACTATTCCAACAGTGTTACGGGCATTTAAATAAATGTCATTGTTTCCGGATACATTTTTGAAAATCTCTATTTGCTGAGCTTCCATGAATAGCTAAACAGTATAAAGCATAATAAATTTACAAAACACTTAGTTATGGAAATTAAGATTCCCCGGTTTCATCGTCCTGTCTAAAATGATTTAAAATTGACTGTCGTGCAAGCCCCGACAAATAAATAGTTTACATTCCATTGAAGGAGGCGTCTCTTGTTTCGGAACACGAGAGATTTTAGCAAACGACAAATTGCACAAAAGATTTAAGCAGATAGTAGGCTAT
Organism: Drosophila ironensis; assembly: GCA_021223825.1. Lineage (NCBI taxonomy): Eukaryota > Metazoa > Arthropoda > Insecta > Diptera > Drosophilidae > Drosophila > Drosophila ironensis. Next base: position 370,562 of record JAJJHQ010011644.1, read on the forward strand.
GTGGAATATAATTAATTAAATAGGTGACCGAGTTTCCTAAAAACCAAAGCGAACACTTAATGTTTTTTGTCGCCGCGATGAAGATTTTTGTAAGGGCATAAGTCATAAGAAATGCTCACACTAGATCCCCACAAAACGAAGGAAAACACTTCCACACTACAGATACAGGATACATTGATTGGCGCGACGAAATCCTTGGCAAAACTGTTCGGGCATTCGGTTGGGTATCAAGGATCAAACAATAAGCGGAAAACTGAAAACTTAAGACAAACAACCATGAGACTAAGGGGTTACGATCTGGGGGCAAGGAAAGGAAACGTTTGAATGCAGCAGTGCCTTTTCAAATAAACAAAAATCACGCACGACAAACACTCGAAATTGATACACACCCGAAAAGGATAATAAAACAATAAATTAATTAACTAAAAACAAGAAGCATCCACAAACAGACGACACAAGAAACAATCCAATAAAAAAGGCAATACTCACAAATCTGCTTAAGCATTAGATGTATAACAAAACGAGAAACAAAATGAGAAACAATGAGAAAGGATAAATTTACTAGATATTATGATATACAGGCATATGTGTAGCCCCGTATGACAATTACTTTAAGTGAATTTTACAATTCATTGGCATTTTTGCGCATCAGTTTCCTTAGACGGTTTCGGTTTCGGTTTCGGTTCAGGTTTCAGTTTCGGTTTCGTTTGGGTCCTCATCGATCAGTTCTCTGGCTTATTTCCAATCGATCCAGTTCTAATATCTGTGCTTCAATACATCTTATATATATATAAATATATGAATACAAAAATATACAATGAAACAATTAATTAATTCAACTAGCATAGCAAACTGATGGCGTTCAATGCATAAATCTAAAATAAAAAACCAAGCAAGTGAATTGTTGTAAAGATGCAAAACCAGAAACTAAAAACAAAACCAAATTTAAGTCAAATATACAAGAATGAAAAATAAAACAATAAATGAGAAAATTTAACAAAGTCGAACTATATAACTATCCGCTTTTCCCAAGCACGGCTCTGATCTTATCTAATCCAGATCCACAGATTGAACTTTGAATGGCGAACAAACAAATCTCTACTATATATAGAATAAAGGCCTAATCTTGGGACAATAGTAATGCTTGGCAATAATCTGGCATTGCCTGCGAGGAAACGATAAGCTACCCAGAGAGGTCTAAATTTGTACGTAATGCTAATCTGCTTGCACTAGGCGCGATAGTATTGCTTAGTGATATGGGGTTCTATTTGGGCGTCCAATCGTGCCAATCGGTTGATGAGCTGCAGAGCTAATTAATATAAGGGTTTTTAATGCATTTTTCGATCAATTTTATGAACATTTAACTCTTTTTTTATACAATTAAGGGCTTGAGTTATAAGTGTTTTTAGAGACCTGCCCCAGGTCCTAAAGGGTCGCACGATATTCCCCGAAGTTTTCCGAAGTTATATGTAGATCATAAGGGAGCATTTAATGATTTTTGCTACATGTTTTTAGACACCAGCGATGCCTGCCCAAGGTTCTATAGGCTCGCCTGGAGTTTGCCGAACCTTTCCGAAGTAAGATACAAAGAATAGGGGTGTATTAATTGATATTTATTGGAGTAAAATCCTCAGTTGTATAGTGTTATACAGTCTCTTATAGTATAGTCTTATGTATAGTCTTATGTATATACAGTCTTAAGTATAGTCTCTTATATGTTTTTAGGGATCAGCGGTGCCTACCCAAGGCTCTATACGCTCGCCCGAAGTTTGCCGAACTTATCCGAAGTGAGATGCAGATAATACAGATATTTCTTGGAGTAAATTCCAATTTGTATAATCATATATTTAAGCTATGTTTTCAACATTTTGGTAAGCTAAAAGAACTTTCGGAAGCGACGTAGGGTACCATCCATGTGACAAAGAAAGCCGCAAGCAAAATCCCCAATCAGTTCTTGACCAGAACCCCAAGCAAACACAATGGAAAACGTTTTGGCCAAATGGGCGCAAGCCGGCGATTGGATGCAGGATCGTTGGGAATCCCTGCTGCACACCGTCGGCGAGGATCCCTGGCAATTGTGGGTTATTGGCAGTACGGTGGTTATTTTCTCAGTGTACTGGCTGTATGCCGCCCTGTTTACCCTGATGGACATTACCAATAAGCCAAAGTTCCTGCGGCGCTACAAAATCCAACCGGGCCAGAACGAACCCGTGGACCTGGCCAGGCTCTGGAGCGCCGTCAAAGTGGTGGTCTTCAACCTGACGGTGGTTAATATCCTCACCTCCTGGGTCATCTTCGAGCTGATCTTCAAGACGGTCAACTCCGACGACATCCGCCACCTGCCGACCTTCAAGCGAGCGGCCCGGGACGTGGTCGCCTTCGTGATTCTCGAGGAGATCATGTTCTACTACGCCCATCGCCTGCTCCATCACAGGGCCCTCTACAAGTACGTCCACAAGAAGCACCACGAATGGACCGCCCCCATTGCCGCCATCACGCTGTACGCCCATCCCGTGGAGCACATTGTGGCCAACCTGCTCCCCGTGGCCCTGTCCATTGCCATTTTGGGCACCCATGTGGCCCTCGCCTGGTTCATTTTCGCCCTGGCCATCGTAAATTCCATGTCGGACCACACGGGCTATAGCTTCCCGTGGTCGGCCAACTCGGTGCGCTTCCATGACTACCATCATGCCAAGTAAGTGCGAAGCTTTTCGCTGTTTTGGGATGCAAGAAAATCCATTCGAACCTCCAATTTTTGTCTACTTTTTATATTGTTTTCGGCTATATATTGCTCAATGTGATTATTTGCCTACATGGTTTAGTTTAAAACTTGTGATTGGATATTTAAAGATCAGTTTCCAATTGATTGTTTCCAAGGTTGGCATTGCTTTTCGTAATGTTAAATGTTACTGAATATTTTTAGCTTTGTTTTCAAGCTTTTATAGTTTAGAATGTGTATAAGTATCCACAACAGTTCAGCTAAGCTTACAGTTTTTAATTTTTTTTTATGCAGTTATTTTCAATATTTCAAGTTTGAAAATTTTCACCAACTTAGAGTCCAAAAAAATGTAGCTTGCATTTCCTCTAATACTCGTAGTTAATATTTTCGAACATGCCTTTCAAACTTGATTTGAGGGTCTGTTTGAGATTTTCTTTCTGAAATTTGAATTGGAAAATAACAAACTATTATTGCCAAAATTTCTTCTTTCAGATTCAATTACAATTATGGAGTTTTGGGAATTTTGGACAAGCTGCATGGCACTTATCGCGATGTTGATCAGCAAAAAAAGGCGGGACAAATAAAGAGCAAGCCCAACAAAAGGAAAATTAAATAAATGCAAACTTTTTTCTAACTTGTTTTTTTTCTGTTTTTTTTTTTTTATTTAAAACGATGTAACATATTTATTTATTAACTCAAAAATATAAGCAAGGATTCTCGTGTTTTAGTAGTTTATATGGACTTAACATAATGCAACTTATCATTTTATTACATATAATTTTTTTTGGGTTTTGAAAATCAATTATGTTTATTTTATGTTACTGTAACTGTTTCAATTGTCTTATATATTTATTTTAATTAATTAACTTGACTAACATTGGCCTTATGCATTTTTAGGGTGTATTAATGACAATAAAAATAGTTTTAAAATTGCATCTTTAAATATCTTTAAATAAAGAAAAATTGCCTATTTTAATATAGTTTACTGCTGCGCTCTGTGCTATTAAGGATAGGCGCTTATAAAATTTAAAAAAATTAGAAGGATTGGGTTTCAGTTATTCTTGAAGTAAGATCTTTCGGATTTTATCTCTTGAGTGTCTTTTTGGTTTTGTTAATTTCTTCCAATTATGTACGTATGTTGGGATGTGAAAATATCGTTACCCTTGTTCGGTCACTGTGACCGGCGCGAGTGGTGAGCAGCGATAACCGGTCGTGTCGTGTCCGCTCACGCCAGCTATCGGCGGCGGCGCATCCCTAAAACGCACGGCGAAGGAACCACGAAAGCGTAGAGAGCGAGAAGAACATTTATAGCCCATTCCCGATCGATTAGCAATAAGAAGCGCAAAAGCTTGCACCGCACCGCGCCCCCTCCTCTTGCGCGCGTGTGTGTTGATCAATCGGCGGGCGAGGAGTCGCGAAGTAGCGGACGACGGCAGGCACAGGCCGAAGCAGCAGCGGCCAAAGCAGAAGCAGAGAGGAAGAGGCAGAGCAGTGGGCAGCAGCGGGCAGCAGGCAGCAGGCAGCAGGCAGAGGGCAGAGGGCAGAGGAAAAAACGAGCAGCGAAAGCGGAGGCGAGAGAGATAAGAAAACAGGCGGACATTCGGGGCATGGCCTAGCGCGTGGCAGTCGCTGGTTTCCCTTTGGACCCATTCCGGGAGCAGGAGCAGGAGCAGGAGCAGGCGCAGGAGCGGGAGCAGGACCCACCCACAGGCGCCATGTCCTCGGTGGACATTCAGATCGTTTCGATGCCGAACCTGGCCAAGATCGAGAGCTTCCTGAAGGACGTGAGCTACCGGGAGACGATCGAGTACAGCGCCAACTTCAACACCCGCCTGTGCATCGAGCGCCGCCTCCGGCTGCCCTTCCTCGACCCCCAAACAGGCGTGGCCCAGAACCACTCGCAGCTCTTCCTCGACAAGCGGCAGCGCATGCCGGGCTTCCGCCAGGGCCAGATCTACACTTACCCGGCGGCCCGGTGGCGCAAGAGCCGGCGCCAGTACTTGAGCAAGATGTACAGGTGAGCGCCGTCCACATTCGTCCACATTCCTCCCCCTACCAGCGACTCTAATCCGCTCCCTTGCAGCCGCTTTCCCGAGCGCCCCTTCCAGGCGCTGCGCAAGGAGCACGAGGCCCTGGTGGGCAGCAGCAGCGGCAGCGGCAGCG
>JAJJHQ010011658.1:0-203538 GCA_021223825.1 Drosophila ironensis
GATCACCCCAAAATTATGGGAAAATTCGAAAATCGGTAATTTCTCTCAACTTTGCCAACTCATAACTTTTGCAAAAAAATCGCAGAACCACGGGGAATACCTCGATGGAAAGCTAATTTCCTGACGAATCCGTGGATATACAACAATTTAGGATCGGAGATGTATTCGCTGAGTAATACAGCAAAACGCAAAAGGGTAAATTTTCGTAACTTCTGCCCAACTTTGACAGCTCACAACTAAAATATCTGGCAGCGAATTGAAAAAATAGTGATAGGGATAGATAATTGGACTCCCCACGATGATTTTAAGATATGGATGTTTAAATTCGGATAAAAATTGGCCGAGATATGGCAAAAAATTACTGAAAAAACTTTAAACGGCCAAAACTAGGTGAAGGAGTGCTCTAATCGCAAAAAGGGCTTTAATTCGTGATCACCCCAAAATTATGGGAAAATTCGAAAATCGGTAATTGTTCTCAACTTTGCCAGCTCATAACTTTTGCAAAAAAAATCGCAGAACCACGGGGAATACCTCGATGGAAAGCTAATTTCCTGACGAATCCGTGGATATACAACAATTTAGGATCGGAGATGTATTCGCTGAGTAATACAGCCAAACGCAAAAGGGTAAATTTTCGTATGTATCGCTGAGTAATACAGCAAAACGCAAAAGGATTTGTGAAGAAATATTTGTTTAAGAAATCGGTAAAGAAATGTTGACTGTGTCGTGTAATTCGCTGATTTAAAAAACAATTTTTGGCTGAATTGGTTTTGTCAAAATCAAAATATGCAAATTTATTATTTCTATCTAACCTTTTAGATGCCATAAAGATTAAGATCCTAAATGTAGGATTTTTCAACAAATTTTCTAAATGTAAAAGGTTTTCCTAAATTTTTCTGCCTTTTCCGTCAGTCTACATTTCTACAATATTCCATAAAATTCAAAAAAAAAATACACTTAGAACAGACTGGGAAACACAAGGTTCAATAAAAAATAAAAAATCAAAAAAGTAAGTAGCCAATAGAAGTGATGGCTAAAGTCCAAGGTTTCACCTTTCAACCCATAGAAAATAGCCCACCAAATTGGCCGACATGTTTCCCGATGACCTGGACCTCGAACCCTTTGACCCCTTCCATGTGGGACCGCCCAACAGTGGTGCGCGCTCCGAGTTCAAAATTCCCACCTGCGTTACGTATCCGCCACCGGTGTTTGAGGTCAAGCCAGACTATGTCAAAGCGGCCAAGAAGCAGGAGGCTCTACGCCAGGCGTCCGGAATTTCACTTCCGAAGTCGGAGAAGTCGCAATTTGGCGAGGTGGCCATTTCCAAGGCCATCAAAGAGGAGATGACATTGGCCAAAAAGCAGGCGGAGCGCATCGATGCGGGTCAGGTATCCAAAATAAAGCTGGGCGAGGACCTAAGATCGAAGGAAACGATCGCGTCACAGGACTCGGTTCAGACGTTGCTGCCCGTGAGGTCGAAACGAGGGAGTCAGTTCATTGTAGAGGGTCAGGTCAACACCTCCGAGACCGAAATGAGTGTGGCCAGCAACACCAGTAAAATGTCACAAATTAGCAACAAGTCTTCCAGGGTTTCGCAGGTTTCGCAGGTGCAGAAAAAGCACTCCATGCACAACACACTGGCGCTCAAGTCGATCCTGAAGGGTCAGAAGAAATCCCTGGAAAAGGTGGAAGCGTCGGTCACCACCATCAAATCCAAACCCTCTGAAACTGGCACTCTCCGATCTGTGAAATCAAAGGCATCCGAGAAAACACTCACTTCCAAGCAATCCAATATTGAAGCCAAACAAGTCAAGTCAAAAATCTCAACAATATCTCAAAAACCTCAAAAGGTGGAATCAATGGCTTCGAAGGCTTCTCTGAAATCCCAAGCTAAAGTACCAGTCGCAGCTGAGGTACCAAAGAAAGACAAGAAAATGCATTTTTCTTCAAAGACTTCACTGGGCAAGTCCTTGACCGAACAGGCGGCTGATTTGGCGCATCGCTTGAATGCCGGAAACGAGAACTTTAGGCGCTATAATTCGGTGATTAGAAACCACTCGACCAACATTCCCAAGAAGCGCAATCACGGGGATCGCATGACTTTCTGGTTCAGCGATGCGGTGCTCTCCTAAACAAATTCCTCTACCTTATCCAACAAAATTAGCACGAATTACATTTCGTGAGTTCTCAAATAGAATTGAAGGCTACAGCCTGATTTGCGGTTGAATATTTTTTGGTTTCATTAATTCAAATGCGGTAAAAGGAGAAAAAGTTTGCGGTCACTGGTGCGTGCATTAAATATGCCAAATGTATGCACCAGGGAAAGCAGGTCAAGCTCGGTTTGCCACTGCCACTGCCACTGCAAATTATAAAAGTATTTATCTGCGATCATTAAAAATGCAAAGACAACATTCTACATATACGTTATTCTATAAAAATTCCAAATTATTCCAATTTACAAAACAAATGTAAGCAGAAAGCACAGATCAGCGGGCAATTGAAAAAATAATTTTGCATAAACAGTGTGCAAATCGTTTTGTTTAGCGAATCAAATTAATGGGTCAGATTCGGTGGAGCGCAGTGTGTTTGCGCCATTGTGGTTAATTTTACTTTATTTATTACAGCGCAGAATGCTAATTGCAGCTGCCAGAATTGTTGTTAGTTGGCTGGTTGGCTGGATGGCTGGTTGGTTGGTTGGTAGCTGCCTAATCAGCATCAACATTGGGGGGTGCCCCGGGGGGCTGTAATTGCAAGCGTCCGGAAACTAGCGGACGGCGAGTAGTGTAACAATTATAATAAATGCTTGTGGCTTACATTTAATTGCATGTCAATTTGTAAGCCCGAGAGCTGCAGGCAAGTAGGCCACAATAAATGAGGCAAGCAGTCGGGCGCTGTCGAGTGCGCAAAAATATTTATATGGAAATGCGCGGGATTTTATGCTCGTACTTTGGACAATAAAGGAAACAACTGCAATAATGGCCCCGGCCAGGGTGCATAAAGTACCAGAAATAACAGCAACAAGCAACTTTGCTAAAGTGCAAAAAGCCGGCCGACCAAAGGGGCTTCGAAATGAAACAAATGCCGGCAGAAAAATATATTTAATACGAAAAGTTTTGCAATAACGGAAATGAAATGGAAATGGACGCGCGCCAATAGACATAAATGCGACTGTAAGTATATGTACATCCCTGTGAGCGGCTCCTGCCAACAGGATACAAATAGGACACGGCAGCAACAAAAACCGCAATCCCGATGCCGGCCCGCCTGCTGCCTACCGTGTAAAACAAAAGCGCCATTGCACAAAGTAAAAAAAAGGAAGGTTCAAACAAATAGGAAAAACCAACACGGTTCTCAAAAGTAAAACTAACAACAATATCCGCAAAAAGCAATTGCACAAAAGGCGCAATGCAACCCACATTGCGCCTATAAAGAGCATAAAATATTAAAAAAAAACCATTGGATTCCGGCATCTGTGTGGGCGTTGCTTCCTTTGCAGATCTTGTCCCAGGTTACAAATTGTTTTCCTGGGCAGATATTAAAACTTCTCAATTGCAAAGTTCACAATAATGTTTGACCGGACTAAATTTCTCTCTATATTCTCTGAGTTATCTGTCTTTTGAGACACTTTCGAGACGTGTGGTCAACAGTGCGTATGCGTATTGAAATTAACACAGCGCTCGGGGTGTCGAAGACCAGAAGTCCCAGGCTTTTGGCTTTAGGGCGTATTGGGTGTATCCATTTACTGCCGATAAATGTAAACATAAACTTGCACTCGCCTGCGCCTCAAGCCATTGTGGGAGTTGTCTGTCGACTCACTGATTTACTTGTGTCATTAATGAGTTCGATTTTGATGCAAAGCTAATTTCGCCAGATTGCCCAAATCGACAGGCTCTGTAATTCCATGTGACTTGTGCAATCTATAATGCAATTTTCCAATTAACATTTAAATTTGACAACATCAAAGCGAAGTATTGCAAATGATTTTTGGCCTCCAGCTGCCAATTAGTGGGGCCCTGCATCAACATTGATAAGTGTCCGGTATTGAATTTGTTTTGCAAGTAAATTCCACCCAAGGCCTGCACTAATCAGCAATTAATAATTAGTGCCTTTACAGAAAGTATATGGTAAATAATTCTGTAGCTCACCCAGGTGAATTTGCATTAATTCATTTAATTTAATGGAATTTTCGGTGGAGTTTTATTCCATTTTTTCCGTTGCTTTTGCCTTTTCAATTAAGTCTAAATGCAGTTGATTAACAAATTCAATTTGCTGCGCGGCCGCTGCTGCGGTCAGGCGCGAATTTTTCCGCCGATGCAGCAAGACGTGCACAATTATCAGCGAGCCATTAAAACATTTACTTTATTATCTGCCATCCGTCTGACTGTCCGCGTTTCGCTAAAGAATTAATTTATAATTTGCATAATGATAAATGGTGGGGGTTTTGGTGCGGCGGTGGTTTTAAATGCGACTACAAATCAAGGCGACCAAATGGCAAAAGTGAATTCAAAAAGCGAGGCCAAGTCAACGGGAAATGATTCATGGTCCCATTGTGTGAGCTCCCAGGCACCCTGGCATCCTGGCACCCCGGCACCCAAGCACCCGGGCTCTGATTTTCGTAGTGAAAGTCAACCGAGTCATTTGTCGTCATAACTTTTGTCATTAAAAGCAGGCGGAGTGGGATGCGGATTGGGAGTGGCTGTGGCTGTGGCACTGGCTACGTGCCCGACGGACAAAGCCAGGCCAAAGGATCCCGTCAGCGCACAGACATATATTTTTCATAACATGCTAAAATTTATACACACACGCGCCCGCTTTGCCTCACAAGTCACGTTTCTTAATATGTCTGTGCATGCGACCGCCAGGATAAGTGTTCAAGTTGCGGGCGAGTCTAACACATTTTTAATTTATTTTCACCACCACAGGACTCTGGGACTCTGCAGCCGCGGGCAGCGGGTTAAGAGCCTTCGTGAACCCTCGAGGGTCGGTCAGATGCAGCGGCCCCGTCTCAATCCCAGGGAGTTCTGCTTCGGGGTTCGATGGGTTGCCACCTGCAAGGGAAGTACCGATTATCGGTACGGAAAATTTACTTTAATACTAAAATTGAACCATAAAAATCGAAGGAGACATGCCAAACTCTTTTCTTAGCCTTACAGAATAAATTACTTAATCGTAATTGGTTTAAAAAACATAAAATATAGAAATTCATCCTTGTTTCCCCCTATTCTCCCCTATTTTTTAAGTAACCAAATGGCACTCATGAAATAATCCCTATCGCCTTTTTTAAGAGTCAAACATAGGAAACCCTGCCTTTTAGGGTCAAACATAGGAAACCCTGCTTTGACAGAAACATTAAGTCACATTCCTTGAGAGACAAACTCAACCTCGTTGTATACCTTAAATATTTCTACCAACTAAAAAAAAGAAAATGAACAATATCCACAAGAAGGCGTTCAAAACGGCTGAAATGCCAGGATCATCCGCGAGCCAGTATTCCATTATCATTTGGATCTTTACGATTGTCAGCTTTGCCATAATGCTCTTGCAGATGAAGAAGATGCCTTGGTTCCGGCGCTTCGAGATCATGTGGCACGGTCGCCGGAATGAGTTCCGCAATTTCTCAGGCGACGAAGTGGAAGATTTTGAGGAAGAATACGAGGAGTCGGATAGCGAGGAGTCTCTGTTCGGAGATGCTAACCCGGAGGAGAATGTTCAGCAGCATCGCCATGAACGCTTCGTTGTGGCCGCTCCAGTTTTGCGAAACTCCGGAGTCCAAAATATATATCACATCCGCAGACGCAACATCTAACTTTGAGAGCAGCCAGCGGCTTGGAGGGGAGGGACATCACATGACACTGACACCTTGAAGACTACGATCTGCACTCCGAAGATTATCTAAGCCAAATCGAGTAAATAAAAATCCGGGCTGCCGCCGTAATCTCCTGAAATTAATTTGCTATGTCTGGGACTTCGTAGGTCTTACAATTCCGTTGGCCATTTTAATTGGTTTGCGAGCACATAAGCCGGCCATAAGTCTGTCAGGTGAAACAGGCGGCCAGAAAAGGGGTAAAATGTATATAGTACAGGGGTATACATATTTGTTCAGCTGTCTGGGGTGTCTGGGGGACACGATGCAGTGAGGACTCTGTTTCACGGCCCGGTCGGACAATTGCGGCAAATGGAAGGCGCTTAAGATTAAAAAGCGACTCCCATGGCAAAACCACAAAGCAAACGCAAACACAAATAGAGATGAGTGGGTGGGTGGGTGGATTGAGTCCGAAAAGGACTCTGAATCTGACACAAGAGGGAAAAAATTAAATATAGTACGCAAGTAATAAGAGTCGAACGCAGTAGTCGGGCGGTGTAATGCCCTGCAGCTAAAAAATGTTCAGTGCAATTACAATGTTTTTGCAAGGGAATGATTATGGAGAAGAGACTATAAAAGCATCAATTGTTGTAGTTGACCGTCCGAGCAAATTAATTAAATTTAATATAGAGTAAATATCAAAACAGGGGTATAAAAATTGGCAGGTGCAAAAGGAATAACATGAAAAAGTAGCAATGGAATTGAACACACTAAAATATTAAAATCATGTTATTCATAGAGGAATATTTTGAGCCTGTTAAAAGGGTATCAGCTGTGCGACTACCAAACACACATCTCGTTTTTTACTGCCGCCCACATGTCCAAAAGCAAACATTTTAAAGTTCAAAAGAAGGTCCTTAACCTGCAGCCGGGGGCAGGACTGCACTTGCACTCACTCACGTACATCACTCGCCACCGCTGCTAATGTTGCAGGAGTTGCTGCTGCTGCTGCTGCTGGCGTTGTGTTGCAGTTGCAAGTTGCTGATGTTGCTGCTGCTGTTGCTGTTGCTGTTGCAGCTCCTGCTGTGGGCTGCTAAATGAAGTGAGTGTCAGAGCAAATGCAAACAAATGGGAGCAGCGCATAAAGCAAAAGGCAAAAGGCGTCGCAAATCAACAGAGGACTTCCATCAACTGAAGCGACAGGATCTGCCAGAGTCCTTTCCCCAAATCCCCTTGGCCGGCCGAATGGGGTCAGTGCTCCGGGCAGGCACGCTCGTTGTTTCCGAGTTTTAATAATATTAATGCACGCTAATGTGCGCCGAGAAATACATTAAGTATTTCCCGTTGAGTTGCAGCCACAAAAGGTGAAAGGCTTAAAAGGAGTTTTAATGAAACTTGCATTCGCGTCTTGCATATAAAACTATTTATGTTTGAAATAAAATGCGAGCACTTTAGATGAGAATTGATACAAAATCTTTTAATCGTTAAGGGCAGCGGTGGGCACAGATTTTTAACTTGGAAGCCAGCCAAAAAAATATGGTTCTACATATTTTATTTGTGTAATTTCACACATTTCATTTCACCAACTTCCAAACACGTGCACATGTTGATTCCTTTTTTTTCGAGACATTCACAGGTTTTGTTTTTGGAAGCACTGGGAGCCGAAAGAGCCAAGGGCTGCCCATCGCTAGTTTAGGGTTCATCTGTGCCACGATAAATGAAAGAAAACACTTAATTTCTAGGTTTTAATTAGTTAAATTTGCTTATGCTTGCATATCAAATAATTTTATATTTCGATATGAAAACTTTGGGCCCAGAAGAGGCTAAATTTATAAGAAGAAGGACCGACTTTAAATTAAGTTTGTAAAATCCTCAAGACCCAGACTTGACCAAGTTTCAACATTTTTTGTGCCCACCAAGTTTTAACCCCTTGTATTTCAATAGTTTTGTGTTGCCCCCTCTTTATTGTTTGCTTTCAAATGAAATTTTTAATCAGGAAAATAAGCGCCAAGACGCCGACTGCAAACCCAAAAACTTGGACACTCGCAGTTTTTCGAGTTAGCTGCCATTTGTTGGTCTGCATAAACTTTATGCATTTTGCGCTCACTGAAGCGGAGAACTCGCATTTTCCAGCTTGCATTTGCATTTGCTTTTAATTTATACTTTCCCCCGGTTTATAAAGCTCATTAAGCGCATTTGCACGCTGCTGTGCATTGATTAACAATGGAAATAATAAAAATTAATCATATAATGAATTTATATTGAATTAATATTAAATTTAGTTGGCGTTATCGCGGCAAAGTCAAACAACAGCCCGAGCTGTGAAAACAAAACTGATTAATTCCAGCATGAATGTGTGCTTCAACGCTTTGGTGGATTAAAACATCGGGCTTATTGTTTGATAGAAATCATAAATAAATATAAAATTCAGAATGCAAATACGGACATAAAGGGCTATAATTGCATATTGACAGGCTAAATAATTGTTGACCCAAAACGCCGGCAAAAAATTAATCAAGCCGACTGAATAAAGGCATCTTAAATTTAACAAGAATGATTATTTAAAGAGAATCAACTTCCGTTTAGTGTACACTGTACACCACAATTATCCGTATTGTGAGCTATATATTAAATGTAATTGAATGTTTTCTCACTGCGCTATTTGCATAATAATAGGAATATTTATTTCATCTTTTGATAAGTTGCAATCTGTTCAATTGACATGCTAGCTTCATTTTATTTTTTGTCTCTTGGCCGCCTATATATTTATCATAAATATACGCAATGTCGCATCCATAACTCGCACTACACAATGGTGTGAATACTTAAATGGAAAATATGGAAAATTGCTTGGGCAGGTGGAGGGCGTGGCAAGGTGTCGTCTGGTATTTGCCTTTGCCTCGCTCGTATTATTCTTTCCTTCAATGCCAGATGCCAAAGGAAGCATATGCCTGGGTTTATTTGATGCATTCCGTGTAATAAAGCGTGTGGGCTGGGCCAGTAATATTAAGATTCTCCAGGTGTTGCAAAGCGGACGCAACAAAGAGCTTTGCTGCATATTCAGTGAAACTAACAAGGGCTATTTTATATTATAGCAAAGCAAAGCTTATTTCAAATAGCTCATATCGTGAGCAGGGCATCCTATGTTCGAGGATATTCCCCTTTTTAAATTTCCATCAGCATTTTTCCCTTGGTTTCAACTTTCGTGTCGCATTCGTTTTCCTCCTCGCATTTTTCCCGGGGAAAACCCATTCAAGTGGCATTATAAACTAAGTTAAGGCGACAATTTCGCTCGCTCCCCATTTGTTTGCTTATTTGTTTGCACTCGCCTGCATTCGTTGCAAATCGAAGTCCTGTCTGCTCCGACACCATATGCAAACCGTTCCCAATCAAATTGCCTGGCTCAGCTCAAGTTTACAAAGCTTAAATTGAGGTGGATTCGATTGAGTTTGCAGGTAACTGAAAACTAAACGAGAACCAAACTACTGAAATTCTCCTTTTTTGTAAGGACAAAGCTAAAAGGTCATGTGCCTTTTGCACATTAGATCCTTGAAAATGCAAATTTTTAGACACTCGAAGCGTCTTAGGCATTCGACAATCGGAATTTGTCTGAGTGGCAAGCAAGCCCTTGGAGCGGATCGCGGCAACTTCACTTTGTCTCAGCCGGCAATTAGGTTGCACATTAATCATACGCCATGTTGCCAATAAACTTGTTGAAGACATGAATCAGCGACAGTTCAACGACTTTAGTGTTTCAGTGAAGACACTGGAAAGATTTACAAGTTCATTCGGCTAGAGAGGAGAATTGCCAGCATTTTTGCCAATCAATTATATATAGAAAGTATATTATAACAATTAAAATATTATCACATAAATCATTTAATTATTTTCAATTAGAATTATACAGCTAGAATTATAAAGTTTCTTAAAACATATTTAACACTTCATTAAAGATCTATTAAGCTTAGAAACTTGAAAGAGTTTCTTACGGGTAATCAGGTAATAAAAGCCTATTTAAACCGTATATTCCACCCAGTTTTCTTGCAGTTTCCGGCTTCCACCGCCTTGGCACTCGATCTCATTCAGTCCCTTGGCTGCTCAAGAGAGTCCCGTCTTGTTGACTCTGCATTATCTTAATTGTGGCCTTGTGTGTGGGGGCCGGCACGTGTGTGCACCCAAAATGGTTGCTGGTGTGCCGGCGGGTTGAAGTGCAGCTAATGGCATTGTTTGCGCTGCCATGCCGAACACCGCCCAGCCTTCGCCTCGCGATGATGGATCGCCGTCGGCAGCTGCCGTGGAAAATTGCCTAATGTCGCTGTCGCCGAAATGCCAGACATTTGTTGGCCGGCCGTCAAATCGGTTGCTTTGCTTGCCTGCTCGAACGCTGCCCGACAATGACAGACAAGCCTCGTTCCAGGCTGTTTCCACAGGCTCCCCGTCCGTCAGGGCTCCTGGTTTGGCTGATTTACTTGGTGGTCCTGCTGCTCCTGTTGGCAGGATGCGCAGACAGCTGTTGCCGCTGCTGTCTCGGCGAAAGGTGCTTGGAGCAGACCTGCTGCGCCTGGTGCAGGGCCAACGGCGCCGCGGACACAGGGTACTTTGGCAGATGAGCAAAGTGCCAAGGAGGTAGCCGCACAACCGTTCCTAAATGTTCCCCAATAAAAATACATTTTGATTCGAAAAATACACAGTTCGTAAGAGGCCCTTAAGTATATTTATTCAGTTATTCATAATGAAAAAAACCTTTGATTTCAGAGGCAAGAATAGGAAATCTTCAAAGAGGGTTTCTTAAAATAATACACGAAATATGGATGCATTAAAAAATATACCTTTGTTCATCCATCAATCATTGGATTGGAGAACAAAGTCCAAGAAAACACAGTAAATAGGAGAAGCTAAATGCCAGCCATAGGCCAGGGAGCCAGTTGTATCGATTGGGTTATCAACAGGCCGGGCTGTGCTGCAGACAGGCACCCGCAAAAGGATATGGGCAACCATGGATACACACTTCATAATTCGCATGCAAGACACATCAATTCATTGTCCGAGCGGCAAGAGGCTGACAAAGTGTTTTTCACCAACGACCCACCTCCACTTGCCGAGCAGCCGTTTTCCCAGCCGTTTTCCCAGTTTCCCCAGCACGACTGTCGAGTGGGTCTGGAGTGATGAACTGACGGACTTCCTGACAGCCAATAAATGTCACTTTTCCAGGGCCGAGGAGCTGCATGAATACGTCCTGGAGCCGCCAGGAGTGGCCAACCAAGGGCCCCGAGCCTGCTGGGCCACTCCCCGAAGTGCCAGGAGTGCCTTATAAGCTCGCCCCAGATAATTGACAAGCGATGTGACAAAGAAATTGAAACAGACAGTTGTCCAGATGCGAATTTAAAGGTAACCTGACTGCAAATGATTCCCATTCGGTTTCGGTTTCGGTTTCGTGGGTACCCAGTGAAAGTTCGTTGTCAAAACTGGCACCGAACTGTCTTTGGGCGAGCACTTTGCCGGCAGACAGAAAGTTTTTGCAGTCATCGACATGTGGATGGCGGTGATGGTCCATGACAAATAGACGCCCTTTCGCCTGGACCTCTCTAATTGCCGCAAAAAGTAAACATTTGGATGTCAAAGAGAGGTCAGCCAAAGTCAAAAGTCTAGACAGCCAACAAATGTACTATAAGTACTACGACATTAAAGCCCTCCCAATTCGATGGGAATCGAAGGGTTATGGTGGACAAATCGCTTAAGAGCGCATTAAATCGGATTAAGTATGCAGGGAAAATGCGAGATATGAATTTAATGCAGTGCACACGTCACAAAACTCATTTGGCAAGCAGAGCTCGTTGCGGGAAAGCGTTAAAGCGCGGACATGCATGCGGACAGGATATGGCAAAGGATGCCAGGTGGTTACAGGTGGACACTGGACCCGGGACTGGGACTCGAATGAATTGGGAACGTGCAAGCCAAATATTAGCTCTGCAGCTGCACGGTTTTCAATTAAATTCGCCCACCGAACGCTCCATCAATCGTGCATTAAAATGAAAATTTAATCACGGCGACGGCGACGGCAATGGCGACGGCAATGGCTCCGAAATGAATCGCATCCGCAAGATGTTCGAGGGAAGGAGAAGAATCTCCGGCCAACAGGGCGTATATGTTATTTTTTTTTGCGGGGAAATATGTAATTAAATTTTTCCTCTGTTTTCCGCTGGCTTCTCTGAAGCCCCACGGTGAATATTATACTTTTTAAATGCCCTGCAAAGGGTGTTTAAGGTGTCTCAATCTGTTGTCTGTCACCAGGCAACCGCAAAAAAATAGTTTTTTAATTTTCCTGCTCGGCTTAGTTGGTTGTAAGTGAGGGTGGCTTAGGAATAAAAAATTCTCGGAAATCTTAACACCATTGCAGTGGCTTAAACATGAGCCTGATTAAGCTCAGTTTCAACTAACAAAAATACATGAATTTATTAGAAATAAACGGGAAATAAGGAATACAATGGTAGCCCCCATGGTTTTCGCTTATCATTTCGCACTACTTAAGAGGTAACCCTTTATCGGCTCCCCCAATTGATGGCATTCCTTGGTCCATTTTAAAATTCACATCACAAGTGTTGCGTATACGTTGTATATAGTATATAGGTTTGTTTATCGCTCGCCCCCGAATTGCAGACCCGTTTAAAATTGCTGCGGAAAGTCTTTGACCACACACACACATTTCGGAAAATGCGAGCGGGAAAAGGCCGGCGCGCACACACGATTTTCCACGCCGAATGAATGGAAATGAATGAATGAAGAATTTCACTGGCCCCACCCGCCAGTGTCCTGCAGCTTGCATCCTTGCTGCAGCTTTCTTATCGCCGAGCCGAGCCGAGCTGGCTGAGCTGTGCTGTTCCGTGCTCTGCTGTGCTGTACACTTGCTGCATTTATATTTAAATGTATTTAAACGACCGACAATTTGGGAGCATCATCGTTGTCAGTGGCAGAGCTCCCTCATTTATAGTCCTGACCAAGGATCCGCTCGGCAACTGGGTCCCGGCATATCCTTCATCCTTTCGCTGCTACCATTTGTTTGTGCGTACGCTCCGGCTCCGGCACCGGCTCCTGCTCCGGCTCGGGCTTTGGCTTTGGCTGCTCGCAGCGAGATAAAAGTAAATATGTGGCTTTGGTTGCGGCCCAGCGGTTTCATTTTGGCCTGCAGTTTGGATTGGCCATTCAAACTCCCGAGTTCCCCGCCGGAAGTGCATTCTAGCGTAATTTTTAATTTATTCGCACGCCCTCACGTCCTTGCTCTCAGCAGGAATCGCATATTGAGGGAAGCTGCCGAGGCGTCCGTACCACTCAATTAGTAATTCGAAAATATTTCCATTCATTAAGGAAACCTAATATAACAAGTAAGAACGATTATAGACGAGTGTCTCGACTATAAATACCCGGTTCTCAGTTTCACCTGGTTTGTTACACATTATAATAGCATTGAAATTTCGGGCGCAACAAATTGTCGTAGTTTGTGCTTGTAGAGGGTGTACGGGCTGTTGATGCTGATTAAGAATATATATACTTTATAGGGTCGGAAAAGCTTCCTTTTCCCTGTTACATGCATTCGTACAAATCCAATATACCTTTGTTCTTTTTAAGAACCGGGTATTAAAATTCCGACTCTCAATGATACCCACACAAGTCACTAATAATAATTTCTACTCTGTAATTATAGCTTTAGTTTGGGTAAACCTAATAACTTTCATCATCAAATTGTATTGCAAATATTTCCTAGATCAAAAGGTATCTAGATCTTAGATTCCCTTCACACTATTTGTAATGTTATCTATCTGTAATCTATCCCTTGGTTTCTTTGAGGAAACCAATTCCAGTGCACTGCATTTTGTTGAAAAGTTTGGCACATTCGAAACTAATTTTCAGTGGCAATTGCCAGTAAGTTTGCGCAAAACTTTCGACACATCCTCCATCGTTCTCGGGCAATTTGAGATGCGAATTTAATAATAATTTCTGGTGTGCGGCAGATACAGCAGCTAATTGCAAAATAAATACGAAAAATAGCAAACGCCACAGCCAGGCACCCACTCACGAATATAATTAACTTTCCTCTAAGTAAATAGAGACTGAAAACTAAAGACAACAGCTGTTAATGAGTGCAGTTTTGTGGCAAGTTTTTGCCCTACAGTTGGAAGTCATTGTTTCCTTGGCCGGCTTAGAGGACTCTCCCGAAACCCGAAACCAGAAGCCCGAAGTCCTGAAGTCCTGGAATCCTGGAATCCCGAGCGCAGAAGCTGGCACTTGTAATTTACGCAGCTGCCTCACCAGCTTAGTTAATATTTGGCAAGTTTATGGCAAGTGCAAAAGTTTGAGGTCGAGCTTGCAGCTCGCAAGTGGCTGCCACTGATACTTTGGGTGGCAATATTGATTTACCGTAGCAGCAGAGCATTGCAGCCAGCACAAAGGCATCCAAGTCGAGGCAGACCCTCTGACGCTGGCACCGCTTCCAGCAGACGTCGCGCCAATGTCCCCGTCGCTGTCGCTCTTCTTTATCCCTCAAGTCCTCGCAGGACCTGCCTGTGATCCAGCTCCTGCCCTGGCTCTGGCTCCTTTTCTCGCTTCCTGCGGTCGTCGCCATGTCTGCTGCCAGCTACAAGGCGGAAACGGAAACCGAAGCAAGTATAACGCAGTTCTCCATTCAAAGGCAGATCGCAATGGCAATGCTCTGTCTTATGAGCGAAATTGAATACATTTACATATTAATTTCAAGCAGGGATAAGCTGAGTACCAAGCTTTATATTATAGATCTTTATCTCTTATCAAATTACCTAATTGAAAACTATATTTATTCTTGGATATTGTTAATATTTAAGCTCTGAGTAAAGCAGACAATTTTCAGAAAGTTATAAATTAAAATAACTTTAGCCAGCCTTAAAGATCTATAGAGTATTGTGACCACAACAGCGGCAATCGGTGTACATCGCCCGCAGTTTTTAGCCCTCGTCACTGGTGTGTTTTCCTGCCGCCGCTCGCTTTTCACAGGCAAATACTGGACATTTTTACGGTTTGGCAAGTGTCAGCCAGCCGACGGTAGTGTTGTTTCTGCTGCCCAGAAAATGGAAAAATAGAAAAGAAAACAGAGGGAAACGCTGTCAGTTCAGCCTTAGACAAACATTTTATTTATCGCTTTCCCTGGGGAGCGAATCCAAGGCGCGAAAATTGCCAGGCTCAAATGCCTTGGCCGAGCTCAAAGCCAATGAAGCTCGTCGGCTGAAAAGGCAGCAATTATTAGTTCAAGTCTCAAATAACCGACGCAAAGGCAAGACAATGGCAGAGCTTCGGTTTCCCCCTTATTGGCTGGGACATCTAAATGGAATCGGGGAAACGCTGCACTTGCCGGGTCCGGGTCCGGATCCGGGCAGCTCTAAACAATTTCATTTCAATTGGGTCGAAAGTATTTTAGCAATTTCCAGAGAAAATATTCTGGCCAAAACCGATGCGATGCGTTGCGCTGCGTTGCGCTTTTATTATCTGACAAATAGAATGCCGCAGAAGCGAGGGAAATTCTGTTGCAGGCTGGAAATTAAAACCAAACTAAAATCATCGAAAACCCGAATGGAAATATGAGGCATATTTCAATTGAGTGCTTTGGTTTGGATCGGGTTTGGTTTTTCAATCAGCTCTAAATGTGTTTCCATGGCCGAAGCCATGATTAAAGCTCAATTAAAACGTATATATTATTTGCAATATCCAATACCAATATCCAAATATAGTAGATGCTCTCCGGAGTATAATGTATAATGCCAGCTGCGGGCTTTGTAAGACTGACACTTGAAAATTAAATCAAGAAATACGAGCAAGTTTTAAGCCAGGGAAAACAATGAAACTCGAGACTCAAGTGCAGCAATGCTCTTATCGGGAAAAGCAAAGGCAAAAGCACAAGGAAAACTGATGTGAAAGTTTTAAGCATCTTTGCAGCGCATACAATTTCTCATGAGCAGCGGCAGCAAATACAATTGCACAATAAAAATGTTCCAGGACTCAGACGGAGACGGGTACAAGAATCCGGGATCAGGACGCCGAGACAGACATGCAAACAGCTTAAGCGTAGAAATTTCAAAAAGGTTTTCCCCCGCCGCCGTTTGCCGGGGGAAATCGGAGAGCACGCGCTTTCCCAACTGCACCAGCAGCTGTCATTCCATTAATGTTTTTATGACGCTCCAAACTGTTGCCCAAAATGAGTCCATCGAAATTAAAGGTAAAGCACCCGAAACTTTGCCCATTAAACGCCCAAAAGACAAAAAAAAAAGGCGCTTCGAGGCGGAAACAATGGAATCGGCATTCATTTGATTAACTCTTTCAATTGCCAATTAAAATGGGGCCCTTTTTTGTGTGCACTTTGTCAGAGGCAAGGCACATGGCTGGCTACTGGCCTCTCGTTTGCATTTTCTTCGTAGCGCTCTACATATATTTCCCTTTTTATTGAGTCAACTATAAAACACGGAATGGTAAATAAATTTTAATTTTACTACTCGCAAATACATAATTTAAGGGCTCCGGGCGCTGAATGTCCTGCCAGGGGATATGGTATAGGATGGGCTGCGGGCTAGGGACAAAGTCAAGCTAAGCCATAAAAATGTGTATGGGAAATAAATTTTAAGTGAAATACTTGTAAATGAAAACAAATGTAGCTCACACATAAAGCACAACACAAGCAAGGGGGAAGGATGTGGAGAAGGACAATGGCTATGGGCCACAAAACTCGATATTACGTATACGCCATGTTTATGTACGACTGTGTGTAATAAATATTGCAAGGACACTCTCGCACCAAGGACACTGGAACAATGTTGGTCTTGGTCTAAAAATTCGCCATAAATTCGTTGCCTTTGGCATAGGCCCAGAAACGGCGATAAATATCGAAAATCAACTAAAAATGCCCCAACTTGCGGCTCGGAAAATGCTTTTAATTGATATGCGGCATTGGGCAAAGCGCTGCAAACATAAATAACGCCGCTTATATAATTTATGCTAAAACAAACACAAATTAATTTCATATTATTATTGAAGCATATCCAATTACCATGCACAGCGAAAATATTGATAAAAACTGCAAATGTGCCTGAATAGCTTATGGCTACACAACATTGTTTGAAATAATTACCTAAGCTCATGCATTCAATTGTTGTTAATTAAAATCCAGCACACTTCATCGTTTCTTTGTTGCCCTCAACAGCTTTTGAATCGTCCCGTTGATTCACTCAATCTAAAAGCACTTATTGCCAAATTCGCCATTGACTATCAATTTCATGGAATATTTATTGCTGCACAAATTGCAAATTTACATTTCTAATTACAACCACAAACAGTATCGAGCCACGCCATTAGAAATGTAAATTTTTCGACAATAAATCCAAAGACAATAAATTGTGAAAAATAATAAACATATACATAAATAAATATTTCATATGCCACGTTGGCATTAACAGCTGTCGCACATGCTCTATGCAACGTCACTGCCACTGCCGCTGCCAATGAATATTCAAATAACAAACTTTAATCAATGCAATTTTTAGCCCAATACTACGAGTAGATGATAAATATATATTTGTAAATGTATTTCGACTGCTGCTCTGGTAGACCGCAGTCGGGCATAAATTCTATTTGGGTGACAGGTGAGCTCATCCCGGCAAGCCAACCGCAAAAGCGACAAAAGCAAACGTTTATCACGAATGTTTTTGCGCAAATGATTTAGAAAAATATACAGATATTCCAGGAGCACTAACCGCAAAACAGGAGATAGCACACAACTTTTAAATTGGTCGGCAAACTGACAGGCAAACTTGAGTTTTCGGCAAAAGTTTGGATGATAATTTTATTTTATTATTTGGTTTTCCCCAACAGTTTTCTTGAATTTCAATCTGCAGGAGAATTTAACATTTTTCCTGCAAAACCCGATGAATTTACACGAATCACTTGTTGTTGGGAACATTAATGGGTCAGCCAAGGATGTGTAAAGCGTCGGGGATTCTCCATCATCATTTGCACAGCACAGATGCCAAAATTATAATGGGGGCACATTAAGCGACACGTTCTTTCCATCATTTGCATGCCACTGAGAAAAAGAAAGGATAAGCGAAAGGATGCGACAGGAGAGGGGACAAGGAGGGTTGCAAGATAGTGAAATGGAAAAATCACGGGCAAAAGGAGTCGCCGCGTAAGTGGGTGCCGGAAGGAGTTCGGGGCTGCAGGAGCAGGATATCCTGTCACGTTTTCAGTTGACTTGACTGCTCCTCGCCCAGGGAGTGTATGCCGAGTACTTAACCGTTCAAGTTGCTCCGTCTCCGACTCCGACTCCTTTTTCCACTTCGGATCCGGCTTACTAGCCCCCCAGACACGGCACATTGGCCGGCGGTGGTGGAAATCGCTTTGTTTCTTTCCAATAAGTACACAGATGCAAGAATTAAAAATAATAAAAATGTATTCAATATTAATGAAGAATTTAACGTGTTCATTTCATGAAACAGACAAGATTTCCAGACATTTTCAATTACTTTAGGCAAACATTTGCTTCCTCTTGCAACTTTATCTATTATATCGCGTATACGCCCTGTGGTCTTTCAACTTTCGCAAAGATTCTTTCATTCTTTAGAACTACTGCAGAAGGGCTTGTGGTTAGACTATATTTACATGAAATTGACATGGAAATAGTAGTTCTTTTTTAAAATGTTTATAATTTATTTAATATTTGGAGAGTCGCAGCACATTTGTGGTTTATTTTGCGGCTTTTTCCTAGTTGTTTTTCACCACAGTGCCGTGTTGTCGTCAATGATGTCTGTGGGCTGGGCTGTCTCGGTTGTGCCCGCTACTCGCCTTCTAGTGGTGTGAAAATTAAAGGAATTCCGTTATTATTTTGCCTTTTTTACTCCACCACCCCCACGAGACACCCGCCTGGGAGGCTTGCGCACATTTTGTAGAGCACTTCGTCGCAAATTATGTCGGCGCAGCGAAAGCAAATGCTGCATATGCATGTGGCATGTGGCATGGGGCACGGGGGCCATGTCACAAGTGCTTAGCTTAGACTCGTGACAGTTTCTTCTGCATAAACAACAGCCACCCCGGAGGTGGGTGGTTGTAACGTGCAAGTAATTTGCAAAGTGAAGTTGCAAGCGGCCACCCGGCAACTGGAAGTTGCAGCGCGGTGGTGCAGCCTGCTGCGCGATGTCTTTTGCTGCTGGCAGCTCATTATGTGGCGGCTTTTGTGCGGCTTTGATATATGATTATGACGCACTGGGCTGGGGCGAAAAAAAATGCATGTACGACATGTGAAAGAAATTGTAGTTGGATTCTAATTCCTTTTCAGCAGACATGTCGATGCGATGCACGACAGGTGAGGGCTCCGACATGCTTAAATTACATCTTGGTTAGGACAGGGATTCAAGTAATATTCGTGCCAAACGAAGATGTTATTTGGATGTTATTACATAAAGAATATAAGAAATTTCAAGGAATTAAACAGGGCTTGCTCTGTCATTTCGAATACCATTTTAAACAAGGTCTCAAGAATATTTTACCCATTTATCCGCCCGGGCTGGAGAGACATCAACTGCCCTTGACTTCCGGCAGCTTCAGCAGGTACACCGAGGGATTTGTGTACTGCAAAAAAGGGATTACCTTGCCGCCAAAGGGATTCCCCCGAAAAAAGTGCGGTTAGCAGCAGGAAACCCAAACTGCAGGCAATCGAAAAAATGTCACCAGAAAATTGGAGGGACTTAGCCGGGCTAAAGCCCACTCTTTGCTGCTTCGCGGACTTTTTGGCGTCTAGACAGCATTTGTCATGCAGCCGGAGATACATTTGTTTGACTCTGAGCTGAATGGTTAACTGTGGCGAACTTAAAGGTTCATAGGCGGGATTACCTTTGACCCAAAAGCCAGAGGCAGAATCATTATTAGCAGACGCTGCCCAAAGCTAATTGCTTGGCGCACCGAACAGTTCTGGGCGGCATCGTGACGCGGCTCATTAGAGGGCCTGCAGGGTATTGGTAGTTGATTTAAAATCAAAATGACCAAACAGGGCGGGGCGTTGGCGGGGGCGGCTGAACGGGTTCAAGTGCAGGTGGCAATAATTGAAAAACTTTCGGCCGGCCTACTAATTAAAAGTTTTCCAGCCGAGTCATAATCAGGAACCAGAAACCAGGAACCGGAAACCAGGAACCAGGAACGGGAACGGGAGCACTGCTCTGGGAATTGAAGTTTATTAAGATTATTAGGGGGCTGGCATTGTGTGCGGCTGATGTTCATGACTTGCGTTTATTAAATTAAAAGTTCGGGCCTGGCTGTTGGCACGATTAGGCCAAGGACACACGACCAGGGCGTGGTCCTGGTGGGTGGAAGTGGGTTGGCGATTGCCACGGCAAGTGGGAAAGTGGGAAGTGGGAAGTGGCCGGGGCTGACGGCTGACTTATGGCCACTATTTGTGGGGCAGGACGAACGCTTTGCAACAGAAACCGCTGCCCGGCAGTCAGGCAGCCAGGCATTTCATTGTCACCGATGACATTGGATAACTGCAGTTCAATGCCTAAGTTGGGCCAAGGGCCCGGGCTGCTTAATCTCCGAGGGAGAAGTTCTTCTCCGGCTGCTGCTGCTGCTGCTGCTGGTGCTGCTCGTGGCATGACTGCTAATGAAATTGTGCATTCAATCGAGTGGAACGATGGGAAAAGTCAATAAAATTGATGTAGCATGGCGGAGCGGAGGGCGGGAAGAACCAGAACGAGGACAAGGCGTTGCCAGAAAATGCACTTCAAATGCTCCGGCGAGGCGGGAGGGATTTAGGGATATATATATACGTGTATAAATGTATATATTGAAAAACGAAATGAATCGGAGAGGAGGAGGAGGGTGTGGGCTATCCACCACTGGCAAATGAACTTGCTGGCACAAAATGGAAATTGTTGATGGGGAGGATTCGGAATGCAAAAAGCGCAAAATGCCAAACTATTTCGGAATTTCAGCAGTTCAGCGGAGTTCAGTTCAGTTGAGCAATGCAATTGCAATTGCAATTGCAATCAGCATGAAAACTAGGAGGAAAAATTAAACTAATATCAAGTATGCGACCCGTTGGCCGGCAGCCATCGTCTTCTTTAGCCATCGTTTAAGTCGTTTATATTTGAGACATTGTTGCTGCACATTTTTGATAGTCTCTCTTGAAACCCCTGTCTTCATTTCTTATAAAATTTAAGGCGATTTTAACCTTCTTTCTGGCTGTTTGCCTCCTTTGTGAATATGACTATCGGCCATATTTTTGTGGCATTTGAAGGATGGCCAAGCAGCAGGCGCCGCGGTGACCCAACTCAACTCGAAACTCAACCTTTGCCTGCACAATCGGCAAATGGAATAGCGGGCAGAACCGGCAAGTGCACTTAGCTAATAAATCTTTAATGCTGCCAACATTTTCTGCAATGCCTGGCACTCGTTTCAAGGTTGTCCTTTCAAGAATGAGAATATGAAAAGCTGGGGAATGGGATTTGGAATGGCAATTGGAATTGGAGGCAGTGGCAGTGGCGGTGGCAGTGGCAGTGAGGA
This sequence comes from Drosophila ironensis, assembly GCA_021223825.1. NCBI lineage: Eukaryota > Metazoa > Arthropoda > Insecta > Diptera > Drosophilidae > Drosophila > Drosophila ironensis. The sequence continues at coordinate 21,365 of JAJJHQ010011658.1, forward strand.
GGAAAGCGCGAGTGCTGTCAAAAATTTCTTTCTTGAATAATTTGTGTGTGCGATTCGGTGGCAGTTATTTTTTCACTTTGCCAACCTTCGTCAGTAAGCCAATTATGGTATTAAAAAAAGCGTAAGGACGGCGGCGCAAGGCATTAAAAATGGGCACAAGTTCAGGGGACAGCAGGCGGGGCTGGGCAGGGCAGGGCAAGGTCGACTGCATTTAAATGCAAATTGAAATTAATTTCTCTCGCAAAATAGGCAACCTGACCTGGTTACCTTGATGCCGGCAGAATGGATGCTAGATCCTTTGAAGCCACTTTGACACTTGACATCGGCAATCGAAGGCGGCGTTAAATTTAAATCGAATTTAATATATTTGACTTTCAAATAACCGGCGGCTTTTGGGGGAAAACAACCAACAAGCTGTGACGGACGGAAAATCCCTTGGCTTCGGAGAAGCCACTTGAAGCCGGAGCCCCGTGCTTCCCTCCTCTAATAAACCTAAGTGCTTTCAACTTTCAAATTGAAAAGTCAACAGACAGCATTGCAAAATAGCAAAAGTTGAGCTCACGGAAAAATATATACTACAGATGTACAATATATATACTGTATATTTATGTAGGGGCGTGTGTAGCGCGCGACTTGAAATTACAAAAGATTAAAAAGCGAAATATAAATATTTATCTGCGGTGCTGGAGAGGCAGGAATATGGCCCAAAAGGATTCGCCAGTCGCCTGGACTTGCGGCTCTCCTGAGCTCATGTAAATCCATTTTAATTAATTCGGGACAAAGGTTATACTTCCCAGCATAATAATGAAGCAGGCCCCAAGGAGGGTGTGGCACGGGGTGACCCTTAGGTGCGCCGGGATACCGAAAGGGATTTGCATTTCATTTCAAGTGGATGAACGAGCCGGAATCCGAATCCGGGATTGTCGCCTGACTGCTGCTACAAATTAAAACTGTACGATTAGAATAAATAGTAGGACAGGGCCTCGCAGAATCAAGTCGTCAGGCCACAGATCTTCGATCAAAAAACGGCAAATTTTATTACATCAAATTGAAATGGCAAATGGGATTTGAATATTGATTGCAGCTTAGTCCCGTTGAAATCGCTCTATTTGCATATTGCTTCTCTTATTTTTGGCAAGGACACGAAACTTTTCTCCCAGCCCCGGCAGACGACAACTTATCCGCTTTTGGCCCCGACAATGCTGCGTAAATCAGCTTACAAAAATTACAGGCCACTCGGGCGTATGCTCGACGTGGCGGGCCCAAAGTTGCCGCTGCTGTGGCCCCCTCCATGGCCAAGTGTCCTTTTTTCCCGGCCCTTGCAGCAGTGCCACCCAAAATCTGCACTTGCCTAACTACATTAGGCTGCTTGTGCAAATAAAATAAAATTTCAGGTCCTGCAGCGTTCGACGAAAAAAGCTAAAAAGCCAAAACAAAATGGGAACCGAAAGGTAGCCGGCTTGCGGATACCTTGCTTTGCTGCCTGATAATATCAGAAAACAGCGAAATCTTGTTAGTTAAAAGAAGTTAAACATATTAATCAAATAACAAACTATGTGACTTATAAATATGCTCCCAAATATTTGGATATTTTAGCAGCATAAAGCAGCATGGAACATGAAGGCATTGCAGCATTGTTTTATGAATAATTGACTTCCTAGAAAATCCACACTTACTCACCTGGTTTTTCCTTTTTAATTACATTTTTGAATATTAAAGAGCATCTGCATCCCCGCTCACAGCAGCCATTACCTCGCAAAAAAAAAGGGAAGTGCAAAGTCAGGCCCGTAAAAGTTTTCGGGCGAGTGAAGCGGCCTAAACCGATTGGAGCCCAGCCCGAGCAGCAATTTAGTCAACCCGAGCCGGGCTCATAACAGTTGGCCCCGGACGAGCCCATCAGTTATGCCTTTGAGCGCATAATTGCCTTTAATTAAGGTGTATTGCCGGCTTCTGGCAAAGAGAGTTGGCCCACCTTTACCTCCTCCTACTCCTCCTGCCTGCCAAAACAAAAATTCGATATCGAGAGCTGGGGGGCGGCATTGCAGGGCTTGTTGCAAATTGCCAATTGCTGCTTAGTCCAGCTGCTGCATCGGCAAATTTCGTCCAATTCGGGCCAAGTGTCTTTGAGCTGTCATTAAACGCCAATCTGCAAATTGACAGTCTGCTAGTTATCCGCAACGAGTCCTGGCTGTCGCCCAAAAACTACACCCATTTTCCCCTAAACTACTTAAAACTTCTGCGGGTGAGTGCATTAAATATTGAACGATTAATACTCCAATGAAGAGGGCAGCTTGAATTAATTATTTCTCGGAAATTTGCGATGCACATTTTAAATTCACCCGCGCTGCAGCTTAAAGCTGGAAGGGAAAACTCTGGGAAAAGACGTCTCTGGAGTTTGCATATGTAAATGCCTGTCTCCGGGCTATACACGAGGAGGATAATCAAACACACACGTTGCATATTCACAGGACTTAAGGCTTTGTTTGTTAATTAAGAATCCGAAACAAAGTCACAAAGATGACGGCAGCAGCGCACATGTTGCGCAAAGGTGAAGAAACAAAAGCCCAGCATCACAAAAACATCAAAGCCTGAAACCGCAGACGGTTATGCCGTACAAAAAATGGATGTTATCTCCTTTTGAAAACAACTTTGTTACACCCAACCTCTATGATCTATTTCCTCTTATTCGTCAATTTGAATCTTAAGCCTGTTGGCTATTCTACTAGATTTTAAATTAAGAATTTTCTGTTTTCTTGCCCTTGACTGAAGCCTGCAAAAGCTTGCAGCGTTTTACTTATTTATTCATAAGTTTGGAAACTCCACTCTGCTTGTTTATGAATTTTAAGGCATGTTCTCGCATTGCCACGAATGTCACATTTTAATGAGGAAATTCGATTTCATTGTCACGCATTTTCAGCTGCACTGCCAGGGCTTCGATTTCCAGCCTACAAGCGCAATCGCAAAAATTACGCATACGCCCCGTGGAAACGCGTTTGCGTGCGTACGGCAAACGTGTCTGGGAATCGCTTCACTTTAAGTAAAAGCGGTTCTGGAATACCGTCCTGAATTTATTAATATATGCACAGCGCGTTTTTCCATGGCCACCGGAGCGTCCCGAGGAATGTCTGATGTTGTCCGGACTTGTACATTCGTAGTAAAGTATATTTTGCACATGTATCGTATGTACGGACGTAGCCCCGGGCCGGGTCTTTAATTATGGTTCAGAGCGTGCTTATTTGCGGTTGGTAAAGGTGGAAATCAATTTCGGGAATGCAGAGAGGGAATATATTCGAAATAGTTTGTGATTTATAGTGAACCAAACCCATAATTTTCAGTCTACGATTCCAATTTTTTGGTGACCAAAAGCGAACACTACGTTGGTAAATAGTTTCACATTATTTCCAGAACTTTTAGGGTTTACAGCACGCCATTTACCTGATCGTTTTATGCCACTTTAAAAAGTATGCCCAACAACCCTAATTCAATTTTTCGAGTATTTCATAAAAAGTCTTCAGATGCCAGTCTGAAAAGCGGGAAACTACCGACAAAAGCGCTGCGGAAAATTCCACTTTCAGTGGCTGTGCAGCATTCGCAAACATTCGCTTCCTTTGCAGCAATATCTTTACCCTGTAGCAGCATCGGCGAATGCATATGCAAATTCGATTTTTTCACAAAAGCCGCACATATTTGCATGTCTCTCTCCGCCCGACCTCTGACCCCTTCCATTCTTGTGTCCTGTTTGGAGGAGAAGGGACTTTCCCGGTATCTTCTTCGAGTTTGCCAGTAAACAGGTTCTTTATCTCTAACCCGTTTTTTCGCCAGCAATTTTCGGTTTTAAGTAGAGCGGAAAATTAAAAACAAATTTGCCACAAATTTCATGTTTTCACTCTGCCCTGCCTGCTATTCTGTTGTTATGCAATGCAATTCTCTTCTATTTCGCTTTGTCGGCTCTATTTTTTCGCTGTTACCTCTTTATTTGCAGCTTTTCACCTGCAAATTGGATTTCTTGGGGGTTGACTTTGTAAGCTATTGTTGCGATGATATTTTGCAGATAAATTTCAGCAACAACAGCCGGTCGAATGCGATTTCTAAGAAACAGATGATTTTTCATAGTATTTAAATACTTTTTAAGGAGACTGCTGCTCATTTGTAACACTAATTTTCCTAATTTTACTGCACCCCTTTCACGGCAACTTTTATTCCCCTAGGACATGGCAGCTATAGTATTCCTTTTCGGCAACAGATGACTCCACTCCCACAATTTCCATTGATTCCCGGCAAAAGCCACATAACTTAAAACTGAAACTTGGGAAAAACATGCAGCCGGGCCGGGTTGCCGCTCGGAAACATCTTCGAATTGTTCGTGCTTGGAGCAAGTTACCTTTAAATGGAAATGTGGAAGCAGCTCGGTGGCACGCTCACTTCATTGAGCATTCATACAAGGACATTTAAAGCAATTACGCCCCCGAGTATTATCCAGCTGCAACTTGCTGACGATGGCTAAGCAGAAAAAAACCAAAGTGTCTACAGCTCCTGCTCCAGCTCCAGTTTCTGTTTCAGTTTCAGTCCCCGGTCGAGGTTGAGTCAGCAGAAAGTCGAATGTAGAAAGTCGAACACGCCGCAGCAGAGGCACCAAGGCAGAAATAACTCGGAAAGGGGCGCTGCTTTGAGAGAGACAATAACATTTAAATGATTTTAATGGCAGCTGTTCGATTTTATTGACTTACGTCAAGTCTGTGGCTGTGGCTGTCGCTGTGGCTGTGGCTGCTATTCTATTCTATATTCTTGGGGGGCCATTATATGGGGAAAGAGAGTAATCAGTGGCCTGGGCTCGAGGTGGTCTCATAATCATAAAAATTATTGTTACCCGCTGGCGGAATCTATGTCACTGGGTTGGAAATCCCTCCCAGGCGCCCAATCGAATTGCCCAGCCAAGCGAAAGTTGCTCGAGTGAGAATGCAATGAAAATATCTGGAAAGTCTGAGAGGAAAATGCTTGCGGCGCAGCAAGATAATCAAGATTTCGCTGCAGCACAATGTTGTCTTTGTGTGTATTTTTTCCAGCTCAAATATTTACTCGTATATGCTTTTAACTGCGGCAGTATGGGTAAGGCAATTTAACCGGACAAACGTCCATGTTTTTTATAATCGATAAATAAAAAAGTAGAAACGATTATGGTCGAGCGCCTCGACTATTGATACCTGGTACTCAGCTCACAAGTTTTAATGCATTTTTTCGAAATTTGCGCAAAGGGGATAGGCGTATATGGCTGATTTTCGCAGGATAAATAGATATTGCCTCTACTAATATTATATCGATATTTAGAGTTTCTAGTTTTAAATAATTTCGTGGTTTTGGGTTTTGGGTCAAAGAACCGATTGTAAAAGCAAACTTCTGCTGAATTGGTATCACACAAATTCTGATAGTAATTTTTTTTTTAATATCTATTATAATCTCCAAGATTAAGACGTACATACGGACGTACAGACATACGGACTCGTCTGATAAAAAATATACAATATGCTCTGTGGGGTTGGAAACCATTCCTCCTCCTCTTACATACATTTGACGAATTCAATATACCTTTGATATTTTTACGAACCCCTTTAAAAAAAAAAACCTTTGCGGCAAAAGGACATTAAATCTGAACTATTTCCTTCTTTTTGCAGTTTTTCAGCACACAAACAAGCAAACATTCCCATCTGTCAAAGAGTGTTTTCTGCTCTCGGTCCCCTTTATTACCCCAAAAAATAAATATTGATAAAATTATGAGCACGGCAAACAGCAGGTTGCTTTTTCCGCCCTGAACTCAGTTGACAATCCAGCGAGTTTGATTTAAATAAATCGAAAAAATGTTTGCATAAATAAACGGAGTTTTTCGCACAGAACTCATGGTCCCCAAAAAAAATCTGTACCACACATAAAGCCAAATATATGTATAGCATTGGCTGTCATTACCTTGTGCATTCAAAGTAAACACGGGGGGATTAATTTATAATGGTTAAATGTAAAGTGCACGGGGCTTTGCCGTGTAAAACAAATACTAAATCCACGAATGCCAATGAATAATCGGAGGCTTTTTAAAATAATAACAAACATACCCACTAATCAGTGCTTTGTGCAGGTATTCACATATGTTAACATATTTCCATTTGGTTGAAGATTATTGCTCTTTAGACTAAAAATTATACTCTTAAAATGCCAATGCTTAAATATTTTTTTGAAATTTTGTAGTCATGATCATTAATTATCCAATTTGGACATAAAATATTGTGAAACTAATTATTTGGGTATATAGTACTTTCAGTGTTTTTATAATATAACTTCAAATCACATTGGAGAGCTTAAAAAAAGAATTCGAAAGACAAATTTTAATGTTTTTAAGCGGAATATAATTAAACGCATAATGATAAGATCGAACTCAAAATCTTTGAATGCTTACATATTTCAATAAGTAGCAGATAGAGCTCCCAATCAGGAAGAATTAAAATCCACACATATACTACAGTAACCATTGTTAATTCTAGGTGCCAGGCAAAGCGCTTCCATTCTGGGCCCGTCATGCAGGCGGTTACATAAAACGCTCCTCGCAATTTCACAGTCAATTTAAAATTAATACGCGCCTGTCGTCTTTGGAGAGCCGACAAACGTCTTTGCAAATGCAAATTGCATTTTGTCATAATCCCAAATGCAGGCAAGGACGAAGGAGCAGGCAGGCAGGCAGGCAGGATTCTGAGCGTGAAGCTTTGGCAGGATAACAGGCGGAGTGGCAGGCCGGCTGCAAGGATGTCTCTGGCTCACATAGGTGCAAACAACCTTCAGCTGGGATAACTGTCTTCGGCAAGCCCCCGAATCCTTTCCGCCTTTCCGATGTGCCACTGGATGTGTGCCGCCGCCGCTGTGCAATGTAGTGTGCGAAACCTCAGCTGCGTGTCAAAGGCAGCAGGCAGGATAAAAAGGAAGCGAGGGCTGGGGAAATGACTTTGTTTGCAGTTGAGTTTAATTAAAAACGGATCTAACATTGGGGCTCAGGCTGAGCCGCTCGCATGGCAGGCGGCTTGTTTGCAAGTTTAATTGAAGCGAAGGCGGCGCCAAGTTGACATCGGAACAAATTTTCGGCACACATATACTCGTAGTACTCATAGCCCATACTCACGCCGTATGTGCTGGCGTATAAATTTCATTCAACTTTTCCGGGGCATATAATTAATGGGCCCCGGCACAATAGAATTGCAATTTCCATTTGCAAAACCCGAGTATTTTCCGCTTAAATAATTTCCGCATTTTTTCGCTGCAAATATGCCCACAAGGCACTTGCACTTACGTATTTACAAATTGCAAGTGATTACTTGTGAAAAGCGGGGAAAATGAATTAAAATCCGTGCAGCTATTTACCTTTTTTGGGGGGTGAAAGTGTAAAAGTTGTGCGTGGAGCACCGGCAGTGGTAAATAAGTCAAATTGATTGAGACTCGTTGGTAATTACAGGCAATGTGTTTTCGTTGCCGCGCTTTTCCGATTGACTGTGCGGTTTTAATTACAGTTTTTCATATTTTTTTCACGCATGAAGTAGCATTTTTAATTTTTGGCTGTAAACTTAAGCCTATAAGGATGTTAATGAAACTTAGCTTTCTCTGATTAATGAATTTGCCAAGTGATGAGTTAATTAAACCGTTTGTCCGTCCAGTAGAGATCCATTTCAATTCGTACATCATCGAATTACGCATCCATTTGCTGCCATTTGACTTTGGGTCAAAATCAAACACATTTAACAAGTCATTTCCAAACTGAATCTGCCGCCCCTTGAGCTATCAATTTCCAGGCAAGTTGGGCCCAAGCATTGCCCAGCATTTCCCAAAGGATGCGGCCAAGTCCTTGCAGAATTCGAGTGCAACTACAGCCGGCAAAGCTGGCAAGCAAACACTTTGGCAATTTGACTTTTGGTCAGCAGTGTCAACAGCATCGCAACAGCTCCACCATCCCCACAACCGGCACGGCACACATACAGGACACAGTCAAAGTGGCAGGCAGGACATCGTCCCCAATGCCCGGGTACATTCATTAATTTTCGCCACAAATTTTTGCAATTAAAGTTTGCTGTTTGTTTATCTGTTTCGACTGGCATGAAAATCAAGCGCCATGAACACGAAGTCAATAAAACTTTTGGCGCTACTTAATGCGAATTTATAGTGTAAACATAAACACACATAGACGGAGGAGTCTCCGGCAAGGACATGGAATTCTCCAGCTGCTGCTTCGCCAGCTTCGACTGCTGCTGCTTCTGCTGCTCTGTTGACAAAAACGACAAAATTGTGTTACCAACAATTGCATAACAATCATTTCAAGTTTCCCTGCAAAATTGTACAAAAAAAAGTTTTTATTGTTATTATGAAAACTACAACAGCAGAGACAGCAGCGGTGGCGGCGACGGCGGCAGCTTTGGCTTGACTTTCTGTGGGTGTCCTCGGGTTTTTTGGGTCTGCGGTATAAATATGTTCGTGTGTATACAAAATGGCCGCACATCCTTTTGCCGGCGCTCATTTTGGCACCCCCAAACCGATGCGAACCCAAAACGACAATGGACAGGGCCAGAACCCAGAACCCAGAAACGCTCGCATAACTATGCAAAATTGCTGTCATTGTCTTCGCTTTGTTTTGTTTAGCTTTTGATTTTGCTACTTTTTATGTGACTTTGCTTGGAGGTCGCTTGAGGAGTGTGGGGAGTGTGCGTCAATTGCGGTCCGTTTTGCGGCTTCCGTTTTGCTTCTTGCAATTCCGTTTGCTTTTTCGGCCATTGCCGATGCGGATGCGGATGCGGATGCGGTTGCGGATGCGGAAGCGAATGCGGATGTCTGCCATTCAGTTGTAACAACTTTGGGCCTGCGGCGAGGTCTGCTGGCAACTATTACAACTATCGTTCTGAACACCATCCCCACAGCGATGGCTGATGATTTTTTAATTACATCCCATGAGCTATTTTTCAGCCTCATTAACCGATTCTTCATTATTAACTGGGGAACCGATTTGCTGTCGTTGTATATCAATTTAATCCAAATATGCTCCAATTATGTAAAACATATCATTTGTAACATACTATGTCATTAGTTACATTGAAAGTACTACAAATTTGTAGAGTTTATTGCAAATCCAATGATTCTTTTGGCCTACTCGTGACCTTCACCATTTCCATCACTTGGACAAAAAGCTTTATGGTATCGAAATTCAGATTGCTGCTGTTGAAATCCTGCAAGCTAATCATATAGAATCCTTGTGGAACGAAGGGATACACAGAGTACTCCTGTCTAAAATAGGCATCTCGTGTTATCATCGGACCCTAAAGCCGGATGGTGTTACATTTTAATATGATTTTAAAACTTAATTGTGCTCAGCAATTACCGAAAAAGGGCAGCTGTGATTCGCGTTTGTGAACTCCTTTGCTATTCGCACGATAGTATCGCCGAAGGGAATGTAAATGTTTCCAGTAATCAATGCGCAATAGTCAACTCGAAAATCAATCATATATGGCTTGTACTGGTTGGTAGAGTCCTTATGGAACAGTTTCACGTGAAGCTTTAAAAAAACACATTGAAAATAACCATGTTTAAAAATCTAGTTGGACTTACCATTGGATACAGTTTTGCTAAAAGAAAACCATACATGTTTACCTCTGATTTGTTCCAGTATATAGCTTTCAGACGGCACGAAACATTGATCATAAATTTTGGTTCGGGGTCGCAATTCAAATTTTTTAGCTTGTAAACTAACTTGGAATTCGCCTAGTAGTGTTGTTAGCAGAAAACGGAGAAATATTTTTAATAATTTATTTATATTTCTTGTGCTCACCCTTTCCCAAAAAATACAAAAACCAAGGAGCGAGAGCCAAAGGTATAGGCTGTGTTAGATTACTTCGCAGCTTGCTTTTTATTTTATAAAACAGCAGACAACACATTTCAATCAAAAAAATAATTTCATACGCAGTTAATTGCTAGTGAAATACAATTTTTTTGTGATTTGTCGAATATCATCATTATGAATACCAATTTGTAATATTATATAAACATCTAGTTTAATTGTATTTGCAGAGGTACATGCTTGTGATTTAACCGGTCTTAGTTTTATTCCTGGACTTTATCATCTCCATCACCTGCACAAACAAATTCACGGTGCCAAAGAGCTGACTCGTAGAGTTCCAAAATTCCAGCTTAAAGAGGTAGAATCCGTGTGGAAAAGGTGGAAGATAACTTGACGGGAAATATCCATTTCGTGCCATCAGATGACCCTAAGGCCGCAAATGGTTATTGATATAGCTTACTTAAGGTTTATGTTCTCTTACAGAAAAGGGGCAGCTGTGGTTCGCATTTGTAAATTCCTTGACTATTTTCCAGAACATAACACCATAGGGCAGAAAGTTTCGGCGTTTTATTATTTCACAGACATTTACTTTGACATCAATCAGAAAGGGTTTGTACTGATTGGTGTAGTCTTTGACGAATACTTGTATACGAAGCTGGGAAATAAAAAAAAAATTAAGTGGAACTAAATAGAATTAGTACAAATATAAGTTTACCGTGGGATTTAGTATGCCTAAAAGAAAACAATCCATGTTAACCACCGACTTGTTCCAATCGATTGCCTTTAAACTGCAGGAAACGTTCGTCGCGAAAACTGGGTTCTCATTGCACTCTACATTCATTAATTTGTAAACCAAATCGCCTTGGCTCTACAGATAGTCATTTCGGGATAGTTTTGTGGTTTTTAATGGTTGTTCTTAATTCTTACCCATTCCCAACAGAGGATGAAATTGAGTAGGAATAGGCAAATGTGTGTCATCGCTAAAATTAACGCGGGTCTAATGATTCAAAGTCAAAAGTTGCTTTGAACGCGGGAGATTGAAAATTAAAAATATTTTGGAATCACTCCTAATTGTACCTAATGTATTATTAATAAAAATGTTTTTTTTTGCGAGGGCTAATATGGTTTTCCACTCAAACTAAATTTATGGCTTTGGGCAGAGCCCCATCTCATATTTTCGCTTTCATAATGATAATGAAGGTGCGGTTGATGAGGTTGATGGGGTGCTGATGAGAGCCCGATTGCCGCACATATAGCCAATATGGCCAAAGGCTTGTGGCCAATCGAAATTGCGTATTTCGATACTTTACGGGCCTCAATTATGTGTCAGGCAGAGACCCCTGTAATTTTGGCATTGCAAGTTTTTGCATTCGATTTCACTGTTCAGGTGGGTTCAGGTGGGCACTGGAAGCCGGTGAGGCGATACATTGGCAATATGATATTCTGCCAAAAGCGGCTGTTCATTGCCGATTATGATTTATAATTTGTTTATGATTTTATCACTTAAACGTTAACGATTTAAACGGTCTTCGATTTATTCCTGAGCTTTATCATCTCCATCACTTGCACAAAAAACTTCACAGTGCCAAAAAGGTGAGTCGAAGAGTTCCAAAATTCCAGCTTAAAGAGGTAGAATCCGTGTGGAAAAGGTGGTAGATAACTCGATGGCATATATCCATTTCGAGCCATCAGATGACCCTAAGGCCGTGATAATATCAGAGTTACTTATATAGCTTATTTTAGACTTATGTTCGCTTACCGAAAAGGGGCAGCTGTGGTTCGCATTTGTAAATTCCTGGAGTATTCTCCAGAACATAACACCATACGGCAGAAAGTTTCGGCGTTTTATTATTTCACAGACATTTACTTTGACATCAATCAGAAAGGGTTTGTACTGATTGGTGTAGTCTTTGGCGAAAACTTGTACACGAAGCTGGGAAATAAAAAAAAAAATAAAAGAAACTAAATATAATTAGTACAAATATAAGCTCACCGTGGGATTCAGTTGGCTTAAAAGAAAACAATCCATGTTCACCACCGACTTGTTCCAATCGATTGCCTTTAAACTGCAGGAAACATTCGAAACGAAAACTGGGTTCACATTGCACTCTACATTCATGAATTTGTAAACCAAATCGCCTTGGGTCTACAGATTGTGAATTTAGGATAGTTTTATAGCTTTTTATTGTTGTTTTTGGTCCTTACCCATTCCCAAGAGAAGATACAACTGATTAGGAATAGCCAAGTGTGTGTCATCGCTAAAAACATCGCGGGACAAATGATTCGAAATTAAAAGTTGCTTTGAACGCAGGAGGTTGCAATTTAAAAATATTTTGGAATTAGTCTTAATTAAACCTAATGTATTATTCATTAAAATGATTTTTTTGCGAGTACCTTTATCTATGCTATTAGGCTTTTCCACTCGTATTACCAACTAAATTAAGAGCTTTGAGCAGAGACCCCTCTCATGTTTTCGCTTACATAATGATAATGAAGATGCGGATGATATGGTGCTGATGGGAGTCAGATTTCCGCACATATTCCCAATTTGGCCAAAGGCTTGTGGCCAATCGAAATTGCGTATTTCGATACTTTACGGGGCTCAATTATGTGTCAGGCAGTGACCCCTGTATATGCATTTCACTGTTTTGAGGGGCGGAAGTGGAGTGGAGTTTCTGGGTACAGGCATCCGGTAGGGTTCTATATTGGCAACATGATATTCTGCCAACAGAGGCCGTTCATTTCCAGTGCGAATTATGATTTATGATTTGTTTATGATTTTATGTCGGTCTTCGTTTTATTCCTGGACTTTATCATCTCCATCACTTGCACAAAAAACTTCACGGTGCCAAAAAACTGAGTCGTAGAGTTCCAAAATTCCAGGTTAAATTGGTAGAATCCGTGTGGAAAAGGTGGTAGATAATTCGATTGCAAATATCCATTTCGTGCCATCAGATGACCCTAAGGCCGTAATTCGTTATTAATATAGCTTAATTTTGGCATATGTTCTATTACCGAGAAGGGGCAGCTGTGGTTCGCATTTGTAAATTCCCTGAGTATTCTCCAGAATATAACACCATACGGCAGAAAGTTTCGGCGTTTTATTATTGCACAGACATTTACTTTGACATCGATCAGAAAGGGTTTGTACTGATTGGTATAGTCTTTGGCGAAAACTTGTAAACGAAGCTGTAATATAACAAAAAATTAAATTAAACTAAATAAAATTAGTACATATATAAGTTCACCGTGGGATTCAGTTGGCCTAAAAGAAAACAATCCATGTTCACGACCGACTTGTTCCAATCGATTGCCTTTAAACTGCAGGATACATTCGTCACGAAAACTGGGTTCACAATGCATTCTATATTCTTTATTTTGTAAACCAAATTGCCTTGGGTCTAAAAATTGTGACTTTAGGATAGTTAAGTAGCTTTTTATTAATTTTTTTAATCCTCACCCATCCCCAAAAAAAGATGAAACTGAGTAGGAATAGCCAAGTGTGTGTCATCGCTAAAATTAACGCGGGTCAAATGATTCAAAGTTAAAAGTTGCTTTGTAAAACATTCAGACTTTATGAACGCAGGAGATTGGTAAATAATTGTGCTAATTATTTTTGAATTACTCGTAATTGTCCCCTTTTTGTTGTTCCATAAAATGGTTTTTATAGCTAGTCGACTGTTGTTGCTGATCAAGAATATAAATACATTACATACCTTGCTCCCCCGCAAACGCTGAAATTATGTGGCGTCCAAAATTTTTACCATAGAGCTACGAAACACGGAAATTACATTAGTTATATCTATCTGCGTTGGGAAAATCTACCGGTTACGTTTCCCCATAGAAACATGACACGCAATTTTTATCGACAGCTTCCCACACTCATCTACAAACCGCGAAATGTAAAAAGTACTCCGGACATACCTGGTCATAGTCTGAGCGTTTTCTTCCTAACTGCTGAAGGCTGGTCCTGAGGCACAGCAATCTCCTTGGCCTCGACACACTGCCTCAGTTCCGATGGTGCAGCAGATCCAGGCAAAACTTGCATCGAAGGTGAGTTTGAGCTGAAGAGAATTTCGGCATCACCTTAAATTGTAGCCTGGGACTCTTCTTGTTTCTGGTCGATCTCGCTCGCCGTCGTATTCCAATTGCAAACACGGAGCAACTGCACAGACTTGAGAATCTTTTTGATGTAGCGTATCGTTTGGGTGCACTGCTTCAGGCAAGATGATGCAGTTTCTTGAATGAGTTCCAGTGAAGGTGACAGTCGGTTCCCTAAAGCGGAGAGTTGAGGCCAAGGGGGGTCCTCTTGATCCCGATCTCCTTGGTAACCAGACACAGTGCAGGATATCGCTTGGATGCACTGCATCAGGTCAGATGGACGATGATTTCCTTGGATGCCTTCCAGCGCAAGATACAAGTGGAGTCTTTTAGGAAAGGAGATAAGGCCGCAGGGGGTGATCCTCTTGATCTTAGTCTTGGTCTCTATCTCCCTAGCGTTGGCATTTTTCGGATGCACCGCATCCCCAGGTTCAGGTGAGATGATGCAGCTGATCTCTAGGTGCAGATGAGATGATCAAGATTCTTGGATTTTGAAGGTTATGCAGTGAAAGCCGCAGCCCGGTCCAAATGGCGGGAGATGACGTCAAAGGGGGCAATGATCCTCCATTTTCCAGTTGGCGGGAGATCAGACGGATCCGATGCTGGAGATGCGATCCTCTCCAGGAAATAGGCGTTCAGGTCGACGTCTGGCGAGAAGAACTGGTGGGGAGCTAGAGGGAGAGGGGAGGGAAAAAATTAGTTTACTTACCTAAAAAATCTGGCTCGATGGGGTTAAGTAATGTTCTGTCTGCTAGAACTAGTTGGGAAAACACAGAAGTGTTGGAAAAACCAAAGAAAAAGTGTAGTATACTTACTGGTATCGAATACAAGTTAAAATGTAAATATGTTTTTATATAAAATCAAGATATAAACGTTTAAAGGGACAGACAGACATACAAACGGACAGGCAGCTTCGAACGAATCAAATATACTGGACACTCAATGTGTGGTTTTATACCCGGTACTAAAAAGAACATGTCCGTATGAACGCCTAGATCTTAGAGATTAAAATATATATACAAAAAGAGGACGCACCACTCCCATATGTACAGGTGGAAATCGAGACACCCGACTATAATGGTTCTTACTTGTTTTTCTTGTGCTCACTCCTTTAAAAAAAATAATACAAAATCTAAGGAGCGAAATAGCCTGTGTCATATGACTTCGCAGCTTGAATTTATTTTATAAAATAGCAGACAATATATTGCAATCCATTGCATATAATTGCTACCGAAATTCAAATTGCAGGTAATAGTTCAATTGTATGTGTAAAGGTAAGAGAATGTGCAATAAATCCATGTTTATAATTTAAATGGTCTTTGTTTTATTCCTGGACTTTATCATCTCCATCACTTGCACAAAAAACTTTACGGTGCCAAAATTCTGTATTGTAGAGTTCCAAATTTCAAATTGAAAGAGGTAGAACCCGTATGGAAAAGGTGGAAGATAACTCGAAGGCAAATATCCATTTCGTGTCATCAGATGACCCTATGGCAGTAATAATCACTTGGTTAATGATATTGATTACTTTAGGCTTATGTTCGGTTACCGAAAAGGGGCAGCTATGGTTTACATTTGTAAATTCCTTGGCCATTCTCCATGCGATGACACCATACGGAATGAAGCTTCGGCGCTTTATTATTTCACAGGCGTCTACTGTGACATCGATCAGAAAAGGTTTGTACTGATTGGTGTAGTCTTTGACGAATACTTTTATATGAAGCTGGAAAATAAACAAAAAATAAAATGCAACAGCATAAAAAAATACAGATTTTAGTAAATTTTACCGTGGGATACCCTGGGCCCAAAAGAAAACAGTCCATGTTCAACACCGACTTGTTCCAATCGATTGGCTTTAATCTGCAGGTAACATTCGTCACGAAAACTGGGTTTTCATTGCACTCTAAATTCTTTATTTTGTAAACCAACGTTCCTTGGGTCTACATTTAAAGATTTTTAGATGATTTAGTAGCTCTTTGTTTATTTTAATCCTCACCCATTCCCAAAAAAAGATGCAACTGAGTAGAAAGAGACAAGTGCGTGTCATCGCTATAATTAACGCGGGTCAAATGATTTAAAATAAGTTGCTTAGTAAAAGTTTCAGACTTTATGAACACAGGAGATTGGTAAATAATTGTGCTTTTTAAAAATATTTTGGAATTACTCTTAATTTTACTCAATTTATTATTCATTAAAATGGATTTTTTTGCGAGTACCTTTCTCTCTGCAAATATACCATTCCACTCGTATTACCAACTAAATTTTGTGCAACTTTGGGCAGAGCCCCCTCTCATGTTTTCGCTTCCATAATAATAATGAAGATGCGGTTGATAAGGTTGATGGGGTGCTGATGAGAGCCAGATTGCCGCAACATATTCCCAATTCGGCCCGAGGCTCGTTAACAGCTCGCTGCATTTTGTGGCCAATCGAAATTGCGTATTTCGATAGTTTTCGGGGCAGATCCCTGAATATGCAACACCAAGTTTTTGCATTCGATTTCAGCGTTCAGGTGGGTTTTTCTGAGGGACGGAAGAGGAGTGGAGCGGTGTGTCGCTGGGCACCGTGGCACTGACAGCCGATGGGGCGATATATTGGCAATATGAGATTCCGCCAACAGCGGTCGTTCATTGCCAGTGCGAATTATGCATGCGCCTCAAGCTGACCGCCTTTTTAGACTGCACTCCGCCAAAATATTAGTTCGTTGGCTCCGAAACAAATTACAAAATAAATATTCAAAATTCGTTTTTAAAAAATAAATTAAAAATACAGTTTTCGAGAATGCTGAAAACAAGTTTAGATCGATTTTAATGTGATGGAAATTAAACTAAAATCTCACTCTCTTAGAAGCTTAGGAAAATATACAAAATAAATTATAATTCATAACAGTTTGGTACTTTAAAATATTTGGGTTACCTACTTTATAGGGTAAGCCACATTCTTTGGGAGTCAGAGCAACCACAGTTGGCATATAATTTTCGCGAGTGTAATAGCCAAGTCAGTTAGCGAGATGGCTGATTGGCCAACTGGTCGGCTACGCAATGCCGTCTGCTGCCAGAGACATAGCTGTTTAGCGTAATTGAATTACCAATTTTCCGTTCACGGACTCTAATTTATGGTTATTAATGCGGGTCGCAGAAAGCCACGCGCCAAGACCCCCGCCCGAGTCGATGACCCCGCCGGCGTGGCGGTGGAAGAAACTTTGTCTAGTTGCAAGAAGTGCCAAAGAATTTGTATTTCCAGAGGAGCGGCAAAAACTTTGGCCAACTCGACTGCAAGTCAGGTGGCCGACGAAGCAAATGCGAATGCGAATGCAATCCAAACTTCAAATTACAACTGGAAAAAGCCCCACAAAGGAGGAGTTCCAGCGAATAAAGAGCAAAAAGCAGCCGCAAAAATATTTATAGAAATTCGAAGCACAACACAAAAAGTGCTCTGCCAGAGCAAAGAAATTGAAAGCTCAAAATGCACACAAGCGTAAACAGCAATACAACAACAAAAAAGAAAGGCCAGAGAAACATTTTCCGAGGGAAATGTAAAGAATTTCGAATACCCTAAACAAAAATCGGAATGGAATATGCAGGCAGTGTGCAGGAAGGACGCAAAAATCCGATTAAGCGATTTAATATTTACATTTTTGAGGCTTTAGCGGAATAGTTGAGCTGCTGCCTTTCGAACAATACAATGCATTGAAAATTGAATGGAATAAACACTAAAATTCAAGCACCGCAATGTCCCTACCACAACTGATTTCCACGACAAGTGAAAATGAAATGTGCCGCTGAAATTTCAAGGAACCCTTTGGCCCAACGGTTGCCCTTTGTGGTGGCAATCCTAATGGATTTCTTGCCATAATTAACCCATGTTGCCCTCCCAAGGTCGGCGGCTGGCGGGGTTGGGAGGGGAGGATTGGAAAAAGTGTTGATGGCAGTGCCAAAAAATATACTTTATATTTAAGCCAAGTCATGCGTGGCGATTGCCAGCTGCCTCCGCAACAATACCCAACGCACGAGTATACAGCATAAAATATATACCACACATTACGGGTATGGCGGCCGAGGGCAAGAAATCGGATGCCGACTCAATGACATTTCTCATGCGTGGCAATTTATGTGGATCCGGGCCGGGTTAAATATAATTTGCTCCGTCACAACTTTAAACTATTTGCAGTGGCAGTGGGTTGGGGGGAAGGAAAGTTGTGTCCTGCCGCACATAAATCATTTCCCCAAAGCATTTATGTTATTTATACAATCTTATTCGTTATTCGAGCTCACAAATCGCCGGGGAGATGTCGCACTGTAGTGCCGACTGCTCGGTGGCCATAGAAAATCCATAAAGTGCCGGCAAGCACTCGTATCTGTTTCAATTTGCATATCTTTGATTTGCCAGCTATTGTTGGAGCCTGCCGGTCCTGCCTCGTCCACAGCACAAGTCTCCAAGGACACACAGCACACAATGCCACAAAATCTGGCACGCCTCCTTTGCTCCTTTTCGGTCGTTAGGTCCTCAGGTCCTGCGGATTCTGCGGGCTCACGCCTTTGGGCTCAAGGCTCAAGGCTCTAGGCCCTAGGCTCTCGCACCCGAGGACGAAAGGATCTTGGGGCTCTCGGGCCTTCGGATTTGCAGCCAATATTCCCACTAATACGCAGAAACCATTTCATTTTACGTTTGACTAATAGAAAGGATTCATTATGAATTATACATATGCGTGCGCGTCCTAAGCCCATTCCCGCCATGCGTGTCCTGGATAAATTTGTTTTGTTTTGCCTATCCAACCACATTACGCACTTGCCAGGACGTGTCCTTGGCAGGGCCAAGTCCTGCTTTTTTGTTTGGTCATGGCCAAGTCCCCGGCTGGCTGTTTGCTGCGGTTAATTTTCAGCGGAGATTTGCTCGGGTCTCCAACTTGATTAGAATTGATGAAGTTCATGTGGCCGAGTGTCAAGGGTTGGGTCCTGCGACGAGCTTTGTGTGCTGTCCTTTTGCCCTTTCGGTCCCACTCTCGATATCATCGGCTCGCGTTTATTATTTACGAGCCCGGCAGCCTGGGCGTTTGCATGATGACTTCGGTAGTCGTATTGGCGTATAAATTCCTACAGATTCCTTCCCGATTTGATTGAACTAAATCTAAATTTGATTCTAAAGAGAATTGTTGGATTTCTATGTGGAACACCCTTGTGACTGCATTAATTTCCAGACCAAAAATAGCAACAAGACCGCCACTTGAAGTGAAGCAACAGCTGTGGAAATATATTCAAAATAACCTGGCAAGATTGCTTCCGAGAATTAATTCGGCCCCCCTGAATATTCCGCTTTATTAATTGCCGGCCATCCATTCAGGTGGCTCCCACTTTATTTCTTTGACCGCACGAGGCTTCTGGGACGACATAAATAACTCGGAGACAAGGCACCCAAGTGTGTGCACACTCGAAGCCAAATGCAAAACTATTTTTGATATTAATTGTCGAGGCGACAAAGTTTCGGTTACCAGAAAGACACCCCCAACGACGGCCAGATGGGAGGCCATTAATTTCCGGTCAAGCGCCTGATAGACAATCATAATTATTTATTTAGCACACACATCAAATTGACCAAATGCACACGTGGTTGTGGGTGGACCCTGGACCTTTAAGGACACGGGGATCCCCGCCCCATTGCCCTGCCCTGTTGTGCTGTGTTAGTTGTGCGGTTGGCCAAGGTGTTGAAATGTTTACTTTGTTCGAGGCCGAGACCGAGGCAGCCACTGCGCCTCGAAGTTAATGATGCATAACACTTGCGGTTGTCAAAGGACTCATCACACAAGGCGCCGGGGGGCGTGGCAGCCGTTCGCCCCGGCATTCGTAATCGTGCATATGCAGGTGGTTAATGTGCGTGTGCTTACAATTTATAGACCATAATTGCAACAATTTCAAGCAACTGCACTTCATCGCCGCTTTGATGCGCACACACGCACTTAACATTTTGATTTATCCAGTATCCAGCAAAGGCACTCTAAAAAGGACGAGGGCGGAGGTGGTTGCTGCAGCTGCTGCGGCCGCAGGATGCCGAGCAATTTTAATGACATGCTGGCAGGCGGGTGGGCAGGCGGTGGGCAGGCATCCAATCTATATGTTAAAACAAAGAGCAGGGCTAAAAGGAACCTTCAATTTGCGCAATAGCGTGGAAATAATTTATAACAGTTTCTGCAGCAGCAAAAAGGGAAAGCCGCGGGAGAGGAAAAAGCCGGGTGAAAGTGTGCGAAAGCACCCGCAAAGGCACTCGCTTCCGTTTCCTGTCCCGCACCCTCGCATATGCATTCGATTTAAGAAATCGAAATTGGATTCCCATGGAGTGACATTGCGGTTTTGTTGGAAGAAAGGATTTCAATATGTGCAATATTAAGAAAATTATAATGTTTATGGCCTACATATAGTGATTATTTTATTTTATGAAAGCTTTCTTATTAGCTATACACAATATAATGTAAATTTGCCCTTTTAATTTGCTAGTGACTGATCTGAAGCTTATTGAAATATCTCTTTACCTGACCTCTATTTATAATAATAGCCAGTTATTTTCAATTTCTACAACCGATTTGCCATTGTCATCTAAGCTTTTGCTGCTTCTGCGGAACTTTCGAGTCCTTTTAACGCAAACCAACTTTTGAATGCAAGGCCAGAATATGCTTAAACTTTGCTCCTGGCGCTCATTAAATGCGACTTAATTTCTTTTGGCTAGCGGCCCCGCTCCCAATATATCATGTCAGCAATCAAGTCACAAAGAGAAAATCTGCTGACAGTTTGCATTCTGGCCTGCTCCCCAAAAAGGACCCCTCCGCACGCGTCCTGGCCCCCGGGCCCGGCAATTTCATGGTTGGCAACATTTTGCCAGCTCTTTGCGTTTTCTTTACGGCCATCGCGCCACTCAACCCAACGGACGTTTATTTTTTCATTGCCGGGCCGGTCGGTCGGTCAGTGGGAGACAAATTAAAAAGTTTTACGCATCTGACCCGCTCGCCAAAGTGCCGGGGCGCATTATTAAAACTTTTATAATTTATCAAATATTCTAGGCTATTTTCGGGCAATTGTTTGCCGGACATATGCCTGACACATCGCTGAATGTCAGCTGTCGCCGAGCATTGTAATTGCCAATCCTCGTGGAATCAATAGGGAAATTATAAGTACACGCCTCGTCAGTTCATTTTTTATGCATAAACGGGCGGAACATCTGCGCCCTGACACATTTTCCTATCGCTCCTCCGTCTGTGTCTTGCCAACTTACACACAACCGCCACCGACTCGCCGACCCATCAATCTTGGTCTATGATAACGCCTGGGCAGGTAGCTCGTAAATCTCAGCGCTATCGGCCAGCGCCTTGGCCCGCCCTTTCTAATTTTGCCTGTTTTTTTTTTCCTTTTTCGTTTGTTTTTTATTTCTGCTTCACGCGGTTCGCTTCTATTTGCGTACCTGTCAGCCGCGCACACATGTGGCCCGGTGAGTGAGCGATGAAGGGCGCGCAGAAGGAAACAGGACGAACGGGCGCACCTGTAATGTTCACTGTAACTGCCGATGAAAGTTCGTCTTGGCTTTGGGTATCGATCAAATTATTCATTGGCCAAGCCGGTTACATATTCATATTAGCATTGATTAGAGGGCAGCGCAGTAGCTGTCTGTCTTCGGCCCCAATATCACTTCAAAGCGGTTTACCAACTGCACTGGAACTTATGGAAGTAAGAAAGATATTTGAAATGGAAAAAATCGAAATTTTTACCATCGAAAACTTCCTCGAAAATACAGTTTCGGTGAGAGGAAAATGGCCGGAAATTGCAGTCATAAAACCTTAAGATTTGTTAAAATAATAATCGATTTTCAACTAATTTGAATAGTTTTTTGGTGGATTTGTCTCTTCTGTATTTGCTAGAGACATAAACATAGTATGTATCTCTTTTAAAGGATTAAAATGTTTTAAAATCCCACAAAAAACAATTTCCAAATATTTTTGTAGAGAAATGTATCATCTACGGATGTGAGCATATCGTAGATCAGCGAAGGGCACAGATTTTCTACTTGGGAGCCTGAGACATTCACATGTTTTTGTTTTTGGGAGCAGTGGAAGCCGAAAGAGCCAAGGGCTGCCCATGACTGTCATAGATAATTGTAAATAAATAGTAATAAGATTGAACACGACTATCTATTACTTCTCCTTGATAAATCATACAAGGTTATCAAGTTGTCTGTGGATTGTATTAAGTTCTTTGGAACTGCAAATGGTTTTCCAGTTTGGCAGCTTGTGCCGCCGATTTTGCTCAGTGCATGCCCGCATTTCGCAAACAGCCAACAATCGTGCATTAGTTGGGGCCATCTATAGTATGTTAGCTTGCACTATACATACAAGCGAGTGCACTCCTGGTCCGGTGGCTTAGCACGCATCGTAGCCTCTCATTATTGGTAATCACACCACCTTGCCCGGCATCAATCAAAGGCAGCCAGGTAGCTGGGGCGGGCCAACCTCCGGTTGGATTAATCAATGGCCAGTTTTGGGTCAAAGGGTGCGCACTGGATGGCTCCTTCCACCGACTTGGCCTCCAATCGAGTGCATTGAGGAGTGCCCGCCCGTGTGCATGCCTCTGCCTGCACCGTCCATTGTTCGGCTCACGGGGCGTATACGTAATGCCCGTCTTGGGCTCTGGGTCCAGACTCTAAATCGACGGCCAGATACACACAGAAAATGAGCTGCTGGCGGCTTATTAAGTTGCATGCAATTAAAATTACGCGCGTAATCAGAGCGAAACAAAAAAAATCAGATAAATTTCGCGAGATAAATATATTTTTACGCTCTGCTTCGGACTGGCACGGCTGGTGTAGGGGTGTATACTCGTAGCACTACGGCGTAATCAGGCTGCCGCACTGGGGGCTAATTAATTTCGCCACTTTACTCCGTTACAGGATCTCCTGGGAGGACGAGCTTTGGCTTAGCAGCTCGCTGCTTCCATGGGACCGGGACCGGCGCTGCTGTGTATCCGTACTTTGATTTTTCTTCGTTTTAACTCGTTCGTTTTTTTCCCCCCATTTTACATTCGGTCTGTGTGTTTTCTTGTTTGCCGGAGCTACACGTTTTAATATTCTGTTAGGGCCCTGATGGGTGGTTCCGACCAACTGGGGATTTTGAGGCAGCATATACTGGGAATCAATAAATTTGTAATGGCTTTTTAATGGTCCGCTTGCTTGAAAACTATGGTACGGAAATTATTCTTGAATTACCAAAATTGGATTGCCCAGTAATTATAATTATTTGGGTTTACCAATCCAAAAATTCATTCAATTTCGCTTTAACCTAAACCGGTTATAAAAAAATAATAAATATTGATAATGAACTCATCAGAGATTTGTTTTTAATATTGTTTAACTTGTTTACACAGTTCCTTCTATATCCATAAAAAACCGAAATTAATGAGCATTGGCTAGTCGACCCCTTCGCAACTAGCAACTCAACTGCCTTACACTTGTTTAATTTGTGTTGCCTTCTCTCGTATTTATAATTTTTTGCCGGCTAATTAATATGGCTTATGTAGACCTTCCCACTTGCTCAGTATCTTTTCCCAACAATAAACCTCAGCGCAGCGGAAAGTTTCAATGAAAATTTTCAACGTGCATACTTAAAATGCTCAGCACACGGCCAGAGTCGTAAAAAATAACCTAAGAGAACTAAAAAACAAAAAGATGAGATATTCGAACTAAGCATCCAACTGCCCTCAATGCGTACGAATAAAAGTTTTGGGGAAATTTTACCATTTTTTTTTTTTTGCTTTGATGATATTAAGAGTCGGCTGCATGGAGAAAAGTGCAGATAAAATGTAGCCGTTCGGGCCAAGAAACGAAAAGTGTCAGCCGGTTGAAACTACAAGTTTGAGAGCACAAAAGAGTGGTGTAGTCGCCGAAGAAAACGAGAAGTTTTTTATGGGAACGGCTACGATAAAGTTGCCCTCGGCCTCCAGGGCCAAGAATGCTTGTTGGCCAACTGGCGACACTTTTCGACGGCGCCGAGGCAGCGGCATGCAAAGCGAGAGCCCGGACGAAGTTGGCCCAAACAACATTAGTTGATGGCCCAAATGGGCCAACATGCCGCTCGTGGCAGTCAATAATAAGCAGGCGACATGTTGGCCATCTCCCGAAAAGAAAAAAAATGGCAATGAACTACTGCAAGCCAGCAGCTACAGGAAAAAAGCCAAAGGAATCTTTGAAAGAAAAAAATAGGAGACACCGGACTTCTCAACAAGTTCAAAACTCTTGTCCGATTCTTATTCTTCCCAAAAGAACGATAAACTTGCAGCTTGCGAGGAATTTATGTAAATGTGATAGTGAAAGTGCAGGGGAGAGTGCAAAAAGTTCAATCGAGAGTACCCAGCTATCAATAACTCCATTAACCTCTTTTGTAACGTGGAAATTTCAACGAAAGTTTAACTAATTAAACAGGCAGTCACACTGATAGATAGTCCATTTTTTTGGTCACACTAAGATCACATTTTTTTCACTTCACGCAAGTTTTATTTAATATTAAATATTGTAAATAAATAGGACACAATTGGCTATTCAGAGTTTTATTTAAATTACTCCGTAAGCATCAAAAATTGTCGAAATCTTGTTGAATATTTTTATGATGTTACCATACAAAAAATGAAACAATTCTTACATATCGATAAGCAAACTATCGAAAGTATTTTTGCAAGCCAAAGTCCCATGACTTGTAGTCGAAGGTAGTCGAGCTGTCAGATTAGTTCGTCGTAGATTTTCACTTTAATTATTGCAAGCATCCCGAACGGACATTCGTGAAATCAGGCTCAAATATTCATTTTCAGTTAACCCAAAAAAAAGAGAAAAGAAGCTGAAAAGAAATGGAAAACACGGGTAATTTCGGATTGAATAATCAGGCCCCGATGCCGCAACGCGCACGCAAGGGCTTTCCGATGAACTCAAATGCTGGCAAATCTGATGCTTCCATGAAAAACGAGGCCGAAGCCACTCCGTCCCTAAAGAAGCCACGCCTGAATGGCCAGGACAATCAGAACGAGGATCCAAAGGGCTCAAACCAGAACTCCAATTCCGGTGGTAACAACAACCTCGATGGCATGCTCAAGAGTCGCTATCGCTATCGCAACAACAATAGCGACAAGATCCAAGGCGGAAATGACGGAAATGTAAGTGATTCCAATTTTTGTTTTCTGTCAATAAATAATACCGAATGTCAATCACAGTTTGACATATCCAATTGTCAAATTTTAATTAAACAATTTAAGTTTTTGCTAATCTATGTTGGCAGCAGTCAATTGATTTCTAATTGATGTTAATTTTAAATAACATATACAAAATACAGCCGGACGCGGGAAACGCTTCAGATAAAGCCAAAGCCTCGAACCGCGAGGATGCAAGGGGATCCGGTCAGGTTCAGGGCCAAGGACCCGGCCCCGCTCAATTGAACAACAATTCCAATTTTGGCGGTGGAGGAGGTGTCCGTCCATCCAATCAAAACCTGGGAGGACAGGGGCAAGGTAGAGACCTGAACCAAGGCAATGGTAACCGTGGTGGAGGACAGGGCCGCGCTCCCCTCGTCCAGAATTCAATTTTCGGTGGAGGTGGAGGTGGCCAAGGCAATGCTCAAGACTCCCGAGGACAAGGGCAAGAAAGAGACCTGGATCGAGGCAATGGTAACCGTGGCGGAGGAGGAGGCTTCCGTGGAAATCAGAATGATCAGGGACTTCGAAGTGTATCCAATCAGTTCCTAGGAGGACAAGGTCTAGAAGTAGGACAGGATCGAGGCGGCGGCAATGGTAGTCGAGGTGGTGACAACCGCAACTCACGTGACAGGCGGCTCCGCGCCGCTGCTCGTGGCAATCGTGTCGGAGGATCCAGCAAATACAACTCTGACGATAACTTCATTATCCAGCGCCTGAACGGTTTGTCCGGGCCCACTTTGGATCTCGAACCCATCGCAGTTCCCGCCGAAAAGAAGTTCTCCGGCCGCTCCCGCTTGTACGTTGGCAACCTGACCAGCACCACTACCGAGGAGGATCTGCGTGCGATGTTCAAGCCGTACGGGGAAATTGACGAGATCTTCTCGAACTTTGCCAAGAACTTTACGTTCCTGAAAGTGGACTATCACGCCAACGCCGTGAAGGCCAAGCGTGCTCTCGATGGAACCCTGCACCACGGGCGCCAGCTGCGCATCCGTTTCGCCTTGAACGCCACCATTTTGCGGGTGACCAACCTCAGCCCGTACGTATCCAACGAGTTGCTGCACAAGGCCTTCGAGATCTTCGGGCCCATCGAGCGGGCCGTCATCACCGTCGATGATCGCGGCAAGCACACCGGCGAGGGAATGGTGGAGTTTGAGAAGAAGTCGTCGGCCAGCATGTGCCTGCGCATATGCAACGAGAAGTGCTTCTTTTTGACCGCCTCCCTGCGGCCCTGCCTGGTCACGGCCGTCCAGGTGAACGATGAGGACGACGGCATGCCGGAGAAGTCGTTCAACAAGCAGTCCTCTGCGTTTGTCAAGGAGCGCAGCCTGGGACCCCGATTTGCGGAGTTGAACTCCTTTGAGCACAACTACGGACTGCAGTGGAAGGAGTTGGACGACCTCTTCAAGGCCAAGCAGGAGGACCTCCAGCGGGAGCTCAAAATGGAGGAGTACAAGCTGGAGGCTTACATGGAGCGTGCTCGCTTCGAGCAGGAGACTGAGCTGCTGCGTCAGGGTTAGTTATACGATATGCTATCTTATGGATCATATTTCAACCTCCAATCCCAGAGCTACGCAAACGCGAGTTAGATGCTGAACGCCTACGGCAGGATTGGGAGCGCCGCCACCAGAATGAGATGATGCTGCGCCCCCGGCTGATGGAGAACAGCATGCAGGACAATTCCTCGGACCTCCTCAGGCAGGCCCGTCAGTTGAAG
Source organism: Drosophila ironensis (assembly GCA_021223825.1). NCBI lineage: Eukaryota > Metazoa > Arthropoda > Insecta > Diptera > Drosophilidae > Drosophila > Drosophila ironensis. The sequence goes on from JAJJHQ010011658.1 coordinate 48,240, forward strand.
TCGCTCTTAGATCAACACGATTCCGGTTACGCGGGCAATAACTCCGGCAACGGATCGTTCATCAACCCATTCGACTCCTACGGAGGTATACGATTGAATTCTTTATTGTGACGGATAAGATAAACCCAACAATTTTGTTTACTTTCATGAACAGACAACAACATGCCGTTTGATAATCCATTTGATCCGTTCCGTGGTAACTTTGCATTACTTTACACTTTTTGTTCGGACAGACAAAATAACCCAATTTGTATTATTTCAGATACTAACAAGGCCTCGAACATGCCTGAAAAATCGACGGATCGCGGTCTCAACAATGTGTGTAGTAATAGTTTCTACAATCATTTTACCTGTTTTTTTTACCAACACTAATTGAATTATTTAATTTAACAGGAAGCCTACAATGGTGCTTCTTTTTTCAACAACCAAGGAGGAAATCAACGCGAGGATAACAACGGAGATTTCAACAATCCTGGAATGCGTGGAATTTATTAAGTTCTATATTGAGTACACCCAAAAAAGGATGAAAAAAGGATAAAAAAGATCATTGACCCATATCTACAGAAAAACAATGTTTGTCAATCATTTAAATAAAATATTGTGATTGAAATTGCAAATTGCTTAATCATACAGTAGAACTTGGAAATATATGCTATGTAGAGCTGGTAGAACTAATTTCAATAAAATACAATTTTTTGAAATGCTTGAAAAACGCTCCTATCATAATGTTATTTAAATCCAGCTTACCTTGCAAGTTGCCATTAAAATCAACATTTTTACCAAAGGTACCTGGAAAATGCGCACCTGCTTGGCAGTGCTCAGCTTTTCATTCCATCAATGTCGCTGCCAATTACGAAAAGGTCAAGCGCTCGACCGGAGATACAAAATGCGCGTAATTAATGACCGACACTGATGAGCTGGCCAACAACTTTCGGTCGCGCCGATGCGGACACCGAAGCTCTTTCATGTTTAACCCATTTAACTCCTAATTAATACACTTCACACAAATTCATTTTAATTACATAAAATAAACCAAATATTTATGTAAATGCCGCTGTCACTCATGCACACACTCGCGCCCCGATGCCGATGCACACTCGTGCTCGTATTTTCCATGTTAATTACGCATCTGTTGGCCAAAAAGTCCGCGGCAGTGGGCGGGGCGAGTGAAAGCCACGTTTGTTTGCCTGTCAGCAGCATTTGGCGAGCGGTAAAATTAAAACAAGTAAAATGCTGGTGAAAAAAACAAGCAGGGAATAAATAAGGCGACGGCAGTCGACAACATTGCCATCGTCAAAATGAAATAAAATTTATTTGCGGAAATAAAAAAGGATTGCATTCTTTTCCGGGCAAGGCCGTTAAAGCCCGGCGGCGTACAGTAAATACAGCTTAAGGGGTAAATTTTGAAACGCGTTTTAATGGGTTCATGGGGCTCAAAGTATTTTTTCGTAAATGCGAAATCAAAGGGAAGATATTTGCCAGTGAAGCGGCTCTGAATCATTATTAAATCAGCTGTTAAATACTGAATTATCTTGTGAAACTGAAATGCTTCACATTGCTAGATTGGGCAGGGAAAATGTTTAAAAATAAGCCATAAATTGTATGGTTCTATTGCTTAATTTGGCCTGCAATCCGAGGCTCTTATTTGCTTATTCAATAGCCGGTTGGGTAGCCAGCTGTTGAAAGGTCCTGGCTGGCAACTCCCGCCCCAGGACACACCCGATTCGAGAGTCCTTACACGGCGGATAGAACGCATTTCGTTTGTAATTAGTGTCGTAGCGGCTGTTTCGCTTTTGTTCGCCGCACCGCGCGCTTGTAAATTCAGGACATTAATTTTCTTAATTAGGAGTATGCGAGTGTCCTTAATTGCTAACAAGGCGTCGCGCATATGCGACCATGTGTTTCATCTGCCAAATAGAGATCCCCCGAATGCAAATGCTTATTAAATTAAATATGTACGAGTGCTCGTATCTGGGTCTCCCAGTGCGTTCTCCTGCTATTTGTATTATTATTATTATTACCATATAATTGAGTCAGTGGGCCCAAGGACGGCTTAAAGCTTTTAAAGGGAAAATCGAAGCCCACATGCTGACCGGCGACGGCGGCGAATGTTGCTCCATTATTTCATGATTTCTTTGCCATTTATCACCGGCAGGCAGCCACCGCAATCGCAGGACGAAATTACAAATAAAACGAGGACTGGCGTCCTGCTGCTGCTGCTGCTGCTGCTGCCGCTGCTGCGGGCAAAACAAAAGGGCTCTCACCTGGACAATTTGTCAAATCGCCACCGCAATTGCTCTTTTGGCCAACTCCCCGATTTCCGGTCTTCGGCTGCGGGCATTAAGGCAAGAGAATCCACCGCAATGGCTTCGCCTGCCATTTCCCGGGCGGGAAATTAATTGAAAAACTTTTGTGTTCAATGCACGCGGTTAGCTAATCGTCAAATACTTGAAATAATTGACCGAATTAAGAGACCTCTCACTCTGGCAAAGTGGCAAATTGGCGAAGAAGGGGGAAATTAGAAATGGCCCGGCAGCAGGAACTGGAGCAAACGGAAACAAATTGGGGGGGCACAATAAAAATGTGCACAATATGCGAAACATATTTGCCAGAAATATGTGAGAGGGGTCAACTGCTGCGATGAGCCCTCATGAAATGCAAATTCCCTTGACCGCCCTTGCACCCCGCAGGACTCTGGGTCCCTGGAATGGCAGAGATATCCGCAAATTGTCCTTCCGAAACAATTCCCATTCCCATGCCGCTTTTTCGTTTAATATTTTTTGTTGTTTTCTCCAAGCGAATTGACAATTCTTCGGGCTCGAGCCTGAGACACAAGCAGGCCAAAATTTAGCCCAGCAGCACATTTTCATATGCCATGTTTCCTGCCGGAATTCATATTTCTGTGCATATGCATATGGGCATTCAGGTGAAATTGTTTTTGTTCCATTGTTGTCCCCATGCAGCCCTGCCCTGCACTGCCCTGCAACCTAACACGATTTTGCACTTGTCCTATAGGTACTATAGGTAGGTGTCCTGCAACATGCAAAAAAGCATATAGAAACCCAGGAATGTATTGCATATAAAGTGAGCGCTTTGGAAACTGGGACAAGTGAACAACTGTGTAAATGGCTTTTCATTTCGACCATGTGACAGGCCAACTGCATTCGCACTTATTTTGGCACATTGCATTCCAAATATATTTCGCAATATTTAGCTTTATTGATGCGCCCCAGCATTCCTCGCTCGCTGGCCAATTTCGCTTTAAATCGAAACCATTTAAATGCTTCTCAGTGCCGAATTTTGGGCCCACGGATGGGGCCAATCAAATTGCCATGAAATGGCCGGGCCGGGCAATCCAATATCGCCAAATTTGAGTTGCGAATCCAATTGAAATTCACGCCCGCCATGTCGGCTTAATTTTAAATCAAATTGCAAAATGCCAAACAAATTAATCGCCGCCGTTCAATGTATTTAAGTTGAAACTGATTTGGCTCGCCTGGCTCATTACAATTTTTAATTAATTTTGACAATAAATCTCATCGGCCCCGGGCCCCTCCGAAAACCTGACAGTTTGATTGAATTCGGAAAAGGGATAGGGCCATTTCGGTCTTACCTTTTCGGACGGCCTTTGATTTCCCCAGAAATGCAAAACAATGCCAAAAGTTGTTAATGCCGGACAATCAAAATCGAAATCAAAGCCCTCGACACTGTAGTGCACCTTTGTTTTCAATTTGCGGAAGGTAAAAATCAAATTTGCATACGCAGCTCCGCTCCTTCGGTTCCTTGACAACGCGTGTCTACAAATTAGATTCAATATTGCGACGTCTCCGAGAGACCGGGAGCCATGAGATGATCCAAGGAAATTCAAGGTAAGACGGCAAGGAAATCCATGATGACCATGGCGACTTCGCTCTCCGCCTGTCCATCAATCAATCAGAGCACAAAGGTTACCTGGGGGAGAAATTTGCATGGGTTCACGCAGCGCTGCACGCCAGCAAAGTCCCAAACAATTTGTGCGGCTTTCCTTTTTTTATTTCCCCCCCTTGTTGTCCTCCCTGGGGGAGGTTCTTTTTTTTCAAGGGGAGGCGGAGGGCCGGGACAGGCAACCCCCAAATGGATGGGTTGAATGCTCCTGGCTGGGCCAAACTTAACCGCAGACGTATGGTCAAAATGCTCTGGAGAATTGGCTCATGTTTTTTGCAAAAGGCATTTTCTTTGCCTGCAAACTTTCTGCATACCTTTTCAGCATTGCAGGGTAGCAGGTGGTTGTTTACAACAGGAAATAAATCTATTTTATACCCGGGTTTTTTGTTTAAATATTTGGAAAATTATGATGGAAAGAAGCTCCTGATCTTTCGAACTCAAATGCCTTTAGTCAACCTAAAATATCCTGCATTGCAAGTAACCTTAATAATTGTTATGTTGATTGTATATATTTTAGGTAGTACTACAATATTTTGGTTTTTTATCTATTTATATTGATTAATTAAACTGTTAATTTTACTATTTCTTTACCTTTTACTCGCCCCCCTGGGGAATGTTTTTATTGAACTATTATTAGAGACATTACGGATGTTAATTTAGATGGAAAAATTACCGAGTTAGATCTTCAGAAAATTCTTTAAGTTTTTTACCAATTTTTTGAAAGCTTTAACACCTTTAACTCGTTTTTCCCGCTCAGCCACTCAGCCCAGAAACTTGTCAACTTCTCGGTGGTCCAGGATATCCCTGCAGTCCTTTCCCGAGTCCAGGATCTGCATGTCCGCTGCCGATTTCTTTTGCGTTTTGCTTTATGCCCGTCTGGGCCTGGCCAGAAGTACGACCTGAAAGCCAACGAAGAAAACAGCCGCGAGGGGCCGGGGCACAAATAGAACGCCGTGTGGTAAATGGTTAAGGGCATGTCAGGGCAATTTGCATTTTCAGCTTGACAAAGGATGTGCAGAACTATTCCCCCATCGGCCGCCGCCCCGGCCAACAAAGGCACCGCCTCCACATGCCGCCTCCACATCCTATTCAATTTTTGGGGCCGTGGCCAGCAGCGGCAGCAGCTGCTGTTAATATGCAAACTGGGATTTCTTTTGTGGCTTTGATTTCGCTCGCTCGCCGGCTCGGGCAATCGCCGGGCCGGGCCAGGGACTGCGGCTCTCATATTCAATATCATGTTCAATAATTTTCCCCTCGTCCTGCGGCCCCCAGGACAATGGCCGACGAGCGGACGCATGTATAAGCAGATGGGCATTATTTGTGCCCTGTCCGCGTTGATTGCCAGCGCTGAGCGTTTAATAGACTTTCAAATATTGCCACTTTGGCTGCGCTGGGATGCCGGGGCCAATAAGATAATTAATGTCCTGGGAGCGGAGGCCCGGATCATATCCTGCGCTCAAGGCGGCGTCGGAAGCGGCGGCAAGGACGAGGCCGGCCTGATTGCCTGCGTAAATGTTAATTGCCATTGATGAGTTTTATGCGCTGCGCTAATGAACAAACGACTGCACATCGCCAATATGTCTGTGTTTGGTGGTGGCCACGGGTGGATCCCCCTGGCCCCGGCATACAAACTATCATCGTTGGCTCCTGGGTTTTTGGGGGCCTTTCGGAGGGTCAGGACATTGATGGCCGGTGGCTGGCCAGCATTTAATTGCTCCCCGGGCCAACAGGGGCACTCGGTTTTGCGGGATACTCTCGCATATGAAAGTGCTTAATTGAATATTCAGCTCGGCAAATTAAAGCCAACTCCGTCCGGGTCGGGCATTGGAATTGAAGGTTTAGCAGGAGACCTAATTAAGGGTTTCCGGGAAGCTTTAATGAAAGGTACAACTGGGAGTAGAAGCCAAACTAGCTAGCATATTTGCAAGCCGATAAAATATGCAAAATGTTCTCGAAGCGAAACCTCTTTCAAGTAAACTAAAATACATTGTTGAAACCTTTAGTTTGAAGAAAACTTGGCCCTGTTTCCAGCAGATCTTTCATATTCTATTTCAAAGGCAATGCCAGAAACTAGAAGTGCTCTGGTAGTTGCTTTTTGGAAAACACTTAACCAACTCCACAATGCCCAGTAACTTTATCCTGTAAAGTGCTTCTGGGAATCGCTATTCCATTATGACAGACAAGACACTGTCGCTTCCAGCAGCAAGCTCGCCAAAAAATTTGCATACAACTGAGGAGACGAAGGATTCCGAAACCTAAACCAAGCTCAAAACCAAGAACAAAGCCGCCACCTTGCCGCGCTTGATGGCTGTCAAAAATAAAGTAGCAAACGTTTGCTAAATTAAGCCGGAAACCAAATTCCAGCACCGCAAGTTGCAGTAACTTGCATTGCTGTCGCCTTTCTCGCCTCTGCAACTTCACTTTCCCGGCCGCAGGACGAAGGACGCAGCACGACCACGGACCAATTTACATGCCGCTCGGTGGCAGCTGCTTTTGTGGGTGCATACCATTCTCCGCCCCCTAGCCCCTCAAAAACTGCAATCAGAGTCCCGCGAAGACAGCAATTTAATCCAAGACATTGCGTCCTCCGGACCGGCCACTTAATGACTTCCGCAAATAAAGCGCATTGTTTTGCGGGACAAGTTTAAAGTATTAGCAGGCTCCTCCCCTGCCCCACAAGCGATACGGGGGAAACACCAAGCAAATTGTACATATTTATCAGAGCTGTGCTGTTTTGCCGCACAATCTGCTAATGCATTTGGCCACAGTCGTCTAATGAATATTAATGACATTAACCCGGAGAGGGCCAGACCGGCGCGGCAATAAAAATATTTCAATTAGATCCGAGCTGCCAACACATTCTGCCAAGATCAACGACTTTGTTAATGGCGCAAAGCTGTTGTTGAAGATGCAGTTGCAACCGCAGACAAGCCAAAAGATAAGCCCCAAATTGATGGCCAGCAAGGATATTCCCAAATCTCCAAGCAGTTAGCATCAGTAGCCGGTTTTCTTAACCGCTTGTTTCAATAAATCTCTGGGAGGAATGTAATGCATTTAGTGTTGGCGATTAAACATTGCTTGAGGGTTTCCCTTCAGGGTGACGGAAATAAAGGAGTGCTGAGATTTTATTTTTAAAGCCTTTTAAGATTAATAAAACAAAGGAAGTTCTTTAACTGAAATGACAACACAACAAGTAAGAAAGTTAATAGTCGAGTGTCTTGACTATAAATACCCGGTTCTCAGTAGTCGATTTTTAAAACAAACTTGTACTTAACTTGCATCACACAATTCTAAATATTTAATTTGGTTTTCTCTATCTTTTAAAGTGTTCAAAATATAGGAATTCGTACGAAAGGACAGACATGGCTAGATCGACTCGGCGGTTGATGCTGATCAAGAACTTTCTGGGGCACATTTTTTCGCACAAGGAAGTCCCCTTAATTTGTTTAGTCCATAAACCATTAATTTATATTTTTAGTTTCGCAAACTCCCATTTCAATTTGTAGTTTCTAGTGTTTGGGATGCAGCCGCCAGAGGCGCGATGGGCTATAAATTTACTGGAAAACAATGTGCGGCAAACTAAAATTTTGTTGCTCCAATTTTGCACTCCACCTGTGCGAGTATTTTTGTGGGCGAGCTTGCGAATTTGCGGAATGTCGTTTGGGGCTATCGGGCAACATGGGGCCACCTTGTCAAAATAAACCATTCAATTAGTGTTGGGGAAATTGAATTTTCCATGCAGCCAGTGTTGATGTGGCAGCCGTGATAAGCTGCGGGCCATCGACACCACCCCTACGAGTATCTGCCTCATATGCCGTCTGCTATCGTCACCTTAAAACACACAGCCTGGTGCCTGGTTGAGGCACACAGAAATTTCATTAGCCTAACGAGTTGTTTGCTCAAAAGGCCGAAAAGGAACTTTGTCATATCCCAGGCCAAGGAAGTTAGTTTAGAACTTGTTGGCAAACAAGCACAAAATTGGAAGATTCTGTCTTTTTTGAGTGGCAGCCAGGCGGGCCATAAAACTGCATTACCTGAGACCGAATTGATTAAAATTAATTGATTGAATTTTAATATGTAATTCCCTTGTCAGCATCAGCATCCCGAACAACATCTCCTCCTGGCACCACACAAAAGGACCCGCAACATTCGGTATGCTAGACAAGCGACCTTGGTCGCATTATGGTCTCACGCAAATAATGTTAACAAGCACATAATTAAATATTTGCCCAGTATTCTGCGTGATTAAAATAAAAGTCAAACACAGCAATATGGGCGCATAAAAACGTTGTTATTTAAAATGCAAGGCACACACGCAAAAAAGGCATAAAAGGCCGACAGGCCTCCCGGCCTCAGGTTAACCGCAAAAATGTAACTCACTAAACATAAAAATTAAGCTCGTCACTGCTGATTACCGAACAAACCAGAAAAAAACATCGAAATAATTTAACTGTCCGGGGCAACAGAATTTCACAAAAAAACGAAAAAGCAAACACAAACAAAATGCTAAACAATCAAGAACAAACTCCAGCCCCCAAAATTTCTGCTGCTCTTTAACAAATTCATTATAACTTTTGCTATTAAAAACATTAGAACCGAATGTACACGCATTCTATTCAAAATAAAACGAGAAAAACACAGAAATGGAACGGGAGGAGGAGTCTGTGTGCCATATATTCCACGTATGGTGTGTTTTTTTGCTTGCCGGGCGGAGCAATTTAACCCAAATGCTTATCATTTAGCCATTTAATTTAACCTTTTGCCCGGCACACACATGCCACCGAAAATACTATAAGGCCGGCAGACATTTTTGGGCTAAGGATCTATCTCAATCGAGGGATATTTGCTTTCAGAAAATTTCCAGGAAGTATCATAAATTAATGGGATATCTATAAGGTAACATACACATTTATAGGTGGGTAGATAATGAATTAGAATTTATGTAGATTTCAAAAAGAGCTATACAATCTTGGCCAATCAATTGTATTGCTTGTTTAAGTTACAACTAATTTATTAAACATTTTTACTTTGTCCAGGGTATTATGTGGCTGCGAGGTTCGCTTTTCTGCTCGCCAAAAACTTTTTGCATATCACAGCTCATTCTGTTTAGCTCATGGCTTTGTTTTTAATACAAACTGCTGCTCATATTGCTAATGATTTTGGGTCACAGTCATCCGCACACTCCCGACAACCCTTCGCACACGTAACACTTGTGGCAACACGTACTTCGGGTCGCTTGACTGCTTTTTTCGGCCGTTCAGCTGCCGTTGTTAAGTATACGCCGCGTTGCTCCGTTTTTCGGTTATTTCGGGTATGTTCCGTGGCAAGAAGGACTCCCCGCTCTTTGCCCCGCACCTGGGCTGCGCGTGTGTGATGTTGCACAAATTAAAAACGCGCCACTCTATCTCATTTATTGTTGGCAACTGCGACTGCCAGCATTTTAATAAAATGTTGTTGCTATAAACGTGATGCCGGCTCTAATTGTTGTAGCTACAAGGATCCTGTAGCGGATAGAAGAATACGAGAAGGTGTGTGTGTGGGAGCTTATGGAGCTTGTGCGAAATTGCATGCAATTAGTTGGTCGGTAACTTTCATGGCTGACTTCTCTACACTTTTTCCCTCTGCCATCAAAATTAGTGAGCGTTGGATATTTGAGAAGAATAGCGGGTAAAAAACTATGCAAAATGAAAGAATACCATACCAAATAATAATACCTTTTCAAACTTTGCTGCTTTGACAAACAGAAACCCATGATTTTACGGGCATGTGAAGAAACTGCGCGTACTTGTTTATAATTTTCTCATCTTATAAACTTGTTTTTAGAGGCTTAGAAGTAAATCCGCTTAAATGCCAAAACTCTACCTGGAGAGGGGTATTAAACCCGTCATATTGTCAACGCTGTAAGCCCTTTCAAAGCGCTCACAAATCGTGCATCCTGGCCAGACAGGATGCGAATCAGCTCGTTCCATTCATGGTTATGCATCGGTTGCAATTGCCTGCTTGGTGCAAAACTGGCTGATAGCCCTTGGCCCGACCCAAAGACGACCGGCGGCAGTATTAGGATGATTTTGTTAATTGAAATTCGACGCCCGAGTGCGCAAAAACAATTTCCTTTTGTGGCACGTGCATTGCGTATACGCAGTGTGTGCGCCGATAGGTTCTCCCTCCTGAGCGAGCGCTGTACTGGAGTTGGCTGGACCTGCAAGGGAATAACAAAAGACCGGCATGCGCTAATATCGAAGGAAGAAAGCTTTTGTAGTCCTGCAGTATGCGCTTCATTTGATGCAATCCTTGCCTTTTGTTTGCTCTCCCCACGGCCCGGGATGGCTCACGTTATGGCCCCGTTAAGAGCACGTCCTGCGCTTCTATTTTCATTTTTGCTTGTAAGTTTTACTATCCCTCACTGACAGAACACTCGCCATTGATGCTCGGCGGTTGTGCCTCCGTTTTTCCGCACTTTTCCTGCCCACTTTCCCGGGCTCGCGGCTCCTTTCTTTGCTGCGTGTGTTTTTGTTTGTGCAACACAATATAGTGCCTTTTCCGCTTGTTTTGCTTGCCCATTGAAAATGTTAAACTTACGCTTATTGGTTCTGCGCGTATGCAGTTCACTACGTAATTACACCAGCAGTTGCGTGGAAAAATATGGACTCCGGCTCAGGTGCTTGGAAGTACTGCAAATACCTTGTACCTGGTGGCCACAGTTAGCCAGCCGTGCAACTCATAGACCAGACTTTAATTGAAAATCGCTTCAAGTTTGTGTCACTACTTACTATATATACACTATGGCCCGGTGTCTTCCTCGGAGAGCGAGGCAATCCAAAGGGAACACAAAATATGCCATATAAGGAGCAGCAGCAATAATGCGGCTACCCCAAAAAAGAAGGGAGAATAAAAATGCTTTCAGTGTAATGAATTTCACTCACAAAGAGTTGGCTTAACCGAACGGCACTTGCAGAAAAATTGGAAGACTTGCATTCAATATTGGTCTCGAAATTATAATCGATAGAATCGATAAATACTGCAAGTAATTGTTAATCGCCAGAGTTATATCGCTGTGGTTTTCTTCTTTCTATGGCAGTTTTTTAATATCCTTAAACTTGCATTAGTTTAAGAATTAATTTTTTTGTTTCAGGACCCAACCTTTTTATATTTTTGACTTTAAATTTTAAACAAATCTTATTAAGCTTAGCTCTTTCTTTTATTCCCCGGTAATCTAAACAAATTCCCCTAAAACCCCTTTGTTTTCTTGAAGTGAAACAAAGCAAATACTCGTAGTAAAGCACATTCACATCCAGGATGCTGAAGAATTATTTTGCCAGGACGCTGCTTCGCCTGTCAGAATGATTGTGACAGTCCAGAGTCCAGAACCAGAAAAAGGGGAGCGGGGATGCAATGCTATAAGTCCGCCAGCTGGCTCTCGTCAGGACCGGTTCCAGGACCTGGGCTTTCACTCCCGAATGAGCCTTTTGGCCCCCGAACATGCATTGCTAAAGCGAAACAACAGTCAAGTTTACGGGGGCGAGCACTTTGTACTGATTAGGAAAACGTTTCAATAATCCCATCCAGAGGGAGCCAGGGGGAGGGGCAAGGTGGAGGGCATCCAGGAATCATTGTCTTCAGGGACAAAAAGCGAGCCCAACAATTGCAGTTCGGGCCACTGGAAACTTTCTAGCCAACACACAACTCTTGGCCTTGCCCTGTAATTAAGCCTTAAATGCCAACAATAAGGAATTGTTGCTGCGACAATCTTGCTGCTTAATTAGGCCAACTTAAGACAAAGGCGTTGCTGCTGCCGCTACCGCTACCGCTTTCGCTTTTGACCATCAAAAATCATCAGTCAGATTTAATCAGGCAGCCCCAGAGAAGAATGGCGCATTGTTAATGCGGCATCAATATTAATTAAGCCCGCTTACGGACCTGTCCATATGTATAGTACGCCGGGCTGCGATCTCCCTCGGCTGACACAAATCTGACAGCACTTTGACAACGAACGCATCCTTAGCTTCCTTCCACAACATAAGCGACATGTCAAATGCCAAAAGTGACTCGCCAAAGATGCGTCCTGCGATAGCTGAAGGATCTGCGCCGGGAGACAGGCATCAGGAATCGAGGGACAAGCGCCACGAATCGGAAGTGAAGCCGGTGGAGTGGCTGACAGTTGACAGAGAATCCGATAAAATTAGAATACTCACAGTGGTTGGTGTGGGAGTCGCATGGAATGGTTGAATTTTGTTCTAAATTTGGATAAAATTGGAAATTCGGGGAATGCGCTAGAAAACCTTGTTAATGTTGATGAGAGTCATGCTTGGTTTTTGTTGGAATTCACTCTTGAAAACTAGAGATATTTTAAAACCTATAAACGACTATGAATTAAAGATTGTCCAGCAAGTTTTTCGAAAACCTTTCATAGTAAGTATCCAGCTTCTCTGAAAAATGGTACAATAAAATTTTACAGGGTTTAAAGCATTTTAAAGAAATACAATTTTTCCATCTTCTCGGAAATTTCTGGTATTTACCAATCCCAAGTTATAGGCCAAACTCCAACTTGGCCAACTGCTTGAATGTGGGCTCACTGTGCCACGTCTGCATTTTGTGGCCATAGTTTTATCGGCGCGCTGAGAGCAGCGCCTTGGCAGGGCAATATTATTAATTATTTTTGCAATTAACGCGTCATTGTTGCTGCATCACGCTGCTTAAACGGCTGCGTAAGCATTCCTCGGCCTGGTCCTCGATCTCGGCATCCACACGCGTCATAATTAGCGGTCTTTGTACGCCCGAGTTCGCTCATTTGGCGCCTTTCAGGCCAGGTCGGGCGGAGCAGATAAAGTTCACGGATGCACGGATGGAGTGGAGTAATGGCACTACCAGTAGCACTGCGAATGCCATTGCCACTGGCTAAGGCTTATCCACCGCTCAGCCGCTCGTAAGCCGCCAAAAGTGTTGCTTATCGCCAGCAGACAGTTCGTCACATGCAAAAACTTCCCAAAAGGACCTGGCAGTGGGCGGGGACGGGGGCGATGGCGATGGCGATGCCACATAAAAAGTTGACGCAACACGCCCGAAAGACATGTGAACGTTTTATTGGCATTAAGGGATCAAAAAGAGAGCTGCCAGCAGGCCATGAAGGGCCTGGGGGGGCTTCTGCGCCACGACTGAAGCTGGAGTAAACTCTTTGTAGCGCCCTTGAGTAAAGGGAAAAGCGGCGGATATATTTGCTCAGGCATCCGCCGAGCACTTCACTGAAATTTTAACGCTGACACAAGAAATATTTCAGGAGCATCCCGAGCACACAAACAGGCATTCAGACTCAAAGGCGGGCAAGAAAAAAATTCTAGAGAACACTCCAACGAAAGTTTTAGTTTCCAAGAAAATGTGCAGAGGTCTCCGGAAATTGGAGCCTTCGAGCTTAGAATAATCTTTATTTTTTACTCTTTAAATTGAATTTATTTCAAGTTCAGAAAATACAACATTTTGGGATAAATATAAACAGAATTATATATCAAAAGAACAGTCTTCGAGCTTAAAATAATCTTAATTTTTTACTCCTAAGTTGCCTATAATTCAAGTTCAGAAACTCAAACGTTTTGGGATAAATACAAACAGAAGTAAGTACCCAAAATTATTCCCAATCTTTGAAGACCCTTTCGTAACCTACTGGGAAGATTTTTCCCCAAGTGCACGACAAGGCAACTAACGGCGACAAAGGCAGTAATAAACTTTTAGGGCACACGCTGCGTATACGCAATCAGCTTTGGGCAAACATTTGCCCAAATAGTTTTCGTTTTTAAAGCAAAGCAGGGCCGCAGCAGCAGCAGCAACAGCAACAGCAACAGCAACAGCAGCAGCAACAGCAGCAGCAAAGAAAAGCTGCAAAGCAGAAAAGAAGCAGGCATGCTGAGCTCGGCATTTTATTAGCTGCTTATATGTGAATGCGAATTTAGTCATAAATCTGTTTGGAACGCCGCCGTTGCCTCGCCGCCGTTGCCTCTGCTCTCTGCGCGCAGTGCCGCATGAAATTGAAATATAGTGTGATTTTCACTTTAGCCAGTTGTCGAAGCATCCGGAGCATGCGAATATCTATCCGGATTTGGCTCAACCCCACTGCTGTGATATGGCAGCGGAATTCGGTGTCAAAAGCTCACAAAAATAGCGAAGAATCCGGCAAAACAAGATGTTCAGACAGAGGAAATGAACTTTGGGATATCCTGGAAAACGGGCAAGTTTAAATAGTTTACGAGTGTTACTTAAAATCAAATGATTCATAAGAAAGCACATTATAGTATCCTAGTTCTGCACTGAATAATTTATTTGATGGTTTTTGGGAACAAGTGTTTTGCTGGGCGGGCAAAAAAACCAAATCCAAATGCTGGGTGTGTCAAAACAAAGCGCAGGCCATTGCAAAGGAAACCATTATCCTTGCGTTATTTATGACAATTTCCTTATGAGCACTGCCATTCCCCAGGCCACACAATTGATCGGCACCTCCAACCTGCCACGCCCACACCCCCCTCCCCCCTCAGCACCCGCCCCCGGCAAGGGGCTTTTCCACGGACACATGTGCGTTTTCACTTTCTGAGGCATTCCGGGAATAAATGGCAACGCCTTTGGCGCTTGACTTTCGCGTGGAAAAACAAGAGCAGGAGATGCGATGTCCGTTGCGTGCAGTTTTCCTGTTTGGGCTGAAAATGAGGAAAAGTGGCGGAGAGGAAATGGCAAACGGCAAATGCAAAGCGTTTCCTTGCGTGTCCTGTCCAAATGTTATTATTAGTTATCAACGGCGTTTGTTATTTGCCCACTTCGCCACTCGATTAATGTTTTTCTACCGTGTCGCATGCCATTTGTTTTCCGCTTGCCTGGATCCCTGGATCCCTGGATGCATGGATGGGGAAAACTTGATCATTAAATATGCAAAAATGTGATTAAAAGCAACGAATTTAATGCAAATAAGTCAACACGACTTTTGGCAATTACCACACTTGAAAGCATTGCGTGAGGCGAGTACTCGTACAGCGAGTAATCAATGTAAAATAAAAAGACATTGGGGACCCTTAAAATATCCATTAGTAACCATAGCAGTTTAATCGAAGCCAAGAGTCAGTTTTCCATCTTGATTGGCGTAAATTGTGGGAAAATACTCCGCACTTGCAGGCTGCACGGCTGTAGTTTATTCATATTTATTTGCGGTTGCTGTTTTTCCTTTGTCATGCTGGGCTTATATTTAATTCGCATGTTTACCCCGCGACATGTGGCACACACGAATGGCAGAAAAGCATACGAAGGAGTAGTATACTCGTAGTATTCATGGGGCATGCAACCGAAAGCAGGCGTGTCAGTGGCATGTTCATGTCATAATTCTAAAATTTGCGGTTGTCATGCTACAAAGCATTAAAATTACAGCTAATGCAAGGGCTCCCTGGAAAGATATCTGCATATCTTTCGGATACCTGCTGTGCGAAGCACGGCCCTAATAATGGCAATGATTTGTTAAAGAACTGCAGCTGTGGTTGCTTTTAAATTAAACATGCAACGTTGAGGCAGGAAGCCCCGAAGGCCGCACACAAACTTGTGAATTATTAGGCATTTCATTTATGAAACCTTTCATTTGAACACATATAATGCTAGCATGAGAGGTATTCAATATACTTAAATTAATCATTATGCAAAGCTCTGACTAATTAAATTAATTTTCAATTGCCGCAACCCAGGTTCTTAGTTACACTTGAAAGTTAAACTTTTTAAAGGAAATTAAGAGATTAAATTTAAGAACAGAAATCAAGCTGAATTTTTAGTTTCTGAGGCCAGAAAATTATAAAATGCTTTAGCTTATTCTTTGTATATTTATCTTTGTATATTTATTTTATCAGTGTAACAGCTTCTGAACCATGACAGCCATTTGGCTCGATGATAAGCCGCAACAACGAGCGGCAAGCGGATGCTGCTCAGACAAGATAACACCAACTTTATACATAGTATTGTATCAGCCGTACTTTGTGTGTGAGGCTATAGTTTAAGGACCCGGCCAATCCCTGTTTGTCGGGCCAATAGTTTCGGGGTAATTTGCTTCGATTTCAGGCGAATCTAGAAAGGGGTGTGCTTGGTGTGCGCTGGAAGGACACACAGGACAACAGCCGGGAGTGTGTGTCCTGGCGGGGGCAACAACACTTTTCGGCTGCATAACAAATACACTTCAATCAATGCCAAATGGCTGTGCCGGCAATCACACATCCGAGTGTGTTGTTTGGTCCGCGTGGGTGCCGCAAAAATGAAAACAAATTTTGGCATGATTGCTGATTGTTTGTCTTTTCATTGTTTGGCACGAATGCCACTGCCACTGCCACACGCACGCGCACATTTATTGCTTCCCAATTGGAAATAAAATTGGCGGGGAGCAAGAAAAGAGGGCCCACCATGTAAAAAAAAGAAGTACGGGAAAAAAAGGAAAAGCAGAGAAAAACCAGTCAACTCCAATTGAAATGAAAAGCATAGGAATGTGGTATGTGCGCGGTACATGGGTAAAAACAAGTGAATTTCGATCACACTCTTCATCCGAGGGCGGTGATACCCTAAAAAGAGTTTTGGGCAACAATAAGTCAGTAATTTTGAAAGCAGAGGAGTAACACAAGTTAATATTAAATAAGACATTGTGCTGCTGCTGTAAATCTACAATTATTATGGGTATTTAATGTGTTAATCGATAACCAGCGGTACATTGAGTTGAAAAGGTTGTGATAAAAAGTTGAAAAGATAATCGTTTAATCTTTTAATACTTTCTGTGTATCAATAGCACAAACTTGTATAACCATTAAAATTCCACTTTCGGTATCGATTAACACGTCTTAATCGATAATCGGCGATATTTTTTAACCATTTAAACTACAAAACGAGCTGGAAACTTATCGGATCACTTTCTACCCTTCCCACGCGAGCAGAATTCCATGTCATTCCCAAACAAATCAGTTGCAGAACTCCGCATACCCCTTTGCGGGAGTCGGGAGTCAAGGGTAAAATGGAAACACTCGAGATACACAAGGTTTTCTCCTTGGTCTGGCTTTTGATTTGATTTGCTTGGCGGGCGGGCGGCTCTGGCGCTTTTTGTTGCCATTTTTTTGGGCTTGGGTTTTTTGCTAGGCTGCAAACATTTGCCGCTGACTGCGGGCGTTGCCGTCACCGCTGATTAAAACAAACACAATGCCGGCGTAATGACGACATATGTACGTCTGTACGATGGTGGATGGTGAATGGCCGGACCCGCCAAAGGCTTCCCTGCGACATCCCCCTCCTGCCAGGACATTCCACCTCTCTCACCCCCCACATTTTTCCGCACAATTGTACAATTTCGTCTGCGTGGTTTTTGTATTCTCGCTTTTCTTTCATGCGCCTTTTTGGGGAACGCGCTAAGACTTCTCTTCGCTCTTGAACATTGATTCATAATTGATTAGCATTACTTTGGCTATTGTTCGATTGGTATATACTATATACATATTTACACAATTGCTACGTGTGCTTAGTATATTTTTATGTACGAGCATTTTTCCAGAGCTCGGGAATTCTGCCTTTGGGGCACAGCGTCTGGGCGGTTAAATTAAGCGTGAATTTTTCGGTTTGCTGTCGAATTTTTGATGAATTTTATTGCTTTCTGCAATTACAGTGCTGATTTTATGTTTATTTATAGTCATGAAATACATCTTTACTTCTCTGATTAAACAATCAAAGGGCAGGGGTATTGAATTTTTGATTGATAATTTTCTAGTCCAAGCTGCAGGAATTATAAGATTCTTTATGTAATTCCTGTAATTCACTTCCTCTCTTTGCTTCATAAATTTAAGTTTCCCCCGTTTGCCTGGCCAAATGAGCTTGCTTTAATGATTGCCTGAAAATAAACCCCATTGTATCCACATCCCACCCGCCGCCCATCTACAGAGCATTAACTCTTTTTAATTAGACTGGCTGTGTGCATAATCAGCTGCAAGTTGTTGCCGGTATCTGCAAGTTTTTCTTGGCCAACTCCTGCAGCCTGGACTTTTCCTAACGAACTGCGAGTTTCTCCTCCCGCTGTTGCTGCTGCTGCTGCTTCTGCTGCTGCTCCTGCTGCATGTTGCATTTAAAGTTTTTGTAGCGTGCAGTGCAGGAAATCATTTTAACAATTTTCCGCCCCCACCCACGCAGCTTTCCATATTATTTTGTTCTCCTCTTGCACGTATTTTCTATGCCCAAGTTCACTGCACCCCAAACACAGACAACATTGAGTCCTGAAAAGGCGAAAACGAACACCAACTTGGCTTTGTTGCGTGTTTCGGGCTACCTGCAGGGCATACATGCCGTACCCTTTAATTCGAGTTGTATAACCCGTCTTTGGCGGAGAATTTCGAACCAAACAAAAGTAATTAAAGGCAATTAAACCCGATTTTTATTGGCTTTCTATTCCCCCTATTTTTCCCCTCATTTTAATGGGTATCTTGAGGTCTTGCAAGTGAAAAGAGGCTTCGCTTTATTTGCGTTTTTGAGGACGCTGTGGCGGGGACTCCTTTTTGCTTCTTGGCGGCGCGGTACCTTGTCGGTAATTATGAATGGCCAGCGGGTTACAAAAGAGGCACAAAAGTCATTGACTCGCTGCTGCTGATGATGATCCTGCCGCCTTTGCTCTGCTGCCGTTCCCGCCACTTTGTTCAATTAAAAGTTTATGAGCTATCTGGCAGTTTCATTGAGTTTTTGCCCGTAGGTCCTGTTAATCAGACTGCTTAAAGCAGCGCAACCTTTGGGCACTGACAGGTCAATTGCGGTTACCTGGAAACGGCATCTGCTGTTGCCAATTATATTGCAATATGCACACTACCTTCCAGTTCATGAAGCACTCAATATTGCACGAATGCCTCGTGAACCTGCACCCTGAGGTCAGAGGCATTCAATGTCCAGCTCAGCGCCAACAATATCCAGTAATTGCAATTTGAAAATGTTGTTTATAGACAATTTTGCATGCACAATTTCCACAATGGCATCTCCTCCTGGTCCTCTTGGTAATTGCAATCGAAAAATAGTTTCGAGCTCGAAATAAACGAGTACATCCCAAAGAGTACATTTTTTCCTCCTTAATTAATCAAGGCTTAATATTTAGTTTCCCATTTGCCCCTATCGCAGGCTAACCAACTTAAATGCCAAATGCCCCATTTTGTGTGCAGAGCAAGACAAAACGTAATCGAATACTTTTGGCATTTGCCCGGACTCTCCCGACTTAAATACTCTTAACTGATTTGGAAGCTCTGACAAATAGTCGGCCATCAAGTTTTTTTTTTGCCTGCCGAAATTTTATCTCTGACCCGAACCAACCCCAAGCAACGACCATCAAACAAACTTTGATTTATGACAATCTAGTTCATTTGATTATTGCTGCCAAGAACTGGACACACACGCAGCCGAAAATGGGAGGGAAAAAATCCAGGATGGGCTCTGTGGAAAACATTTTCATTTTCCATTCAAATTCAATGCTAATCTACTTGCACAACAAGCCGCATTTCCTCCTGCAAGGAGAGCGCTCCGCTCAAGCATCATTTATCAAGCAACCGGGGACCGTTGTCCCTTTTTAAGAAATGTATTTTTTCTTTCCTCCCGGGCAGGGCAGAGTGTTTTCTGGGCCGGGCATTATCGACACACATTGGGTTCATTATTTTTATCGTACAAGTGTCTGGATACTTCCTTGTGTCCCTAGTTTTGGATCCGAAGTCATACGGGCAGCACGCGCCACACATTAAGCAGCCAACCGTATTTCAAAAGGGCCCACTAGCGCATTAACTCAGCCTGTCCAACTGTGCGTATGCGTAATCTAAGGAGTTGCCACTCGGGCGGGGGTTCCCCGGCGGGGGCAGCAACAAATCTCCAGGGGATCTCCAGGGGTACAACCCTTTTTTAAATTCACATATTTTGTGTTTTATTGGCTCACAACATAGGGGAAAACCCGAATCGTAGAGGCAGTCTTGAATGTGTCTTTCCATTCCACTTTGTGTCGGAAAAACAGAAGTCTTCTCGTCTTTTTTTCCACTTAATTAAGCTCCTACAAGCTCCTACAGTATACATTTTTGTTGCACACACAAAGTGTTTGCAGCCACGGGCTTCCTCCACATAAAGTGTGTGTTTCGAAAACCAGAAGTTAAGCCTTTGCGTCAACTCTCGCTCATTTCTATGCGATTTCTGGGTGTGTGCCGTGTGCCATGTCCCGTGTGTCTGACTCTGAGTCGGAGTCTGTTTTTAATTTTCTCGGCTTCGGATTCTATGGACGAGGAGATGAAGCGGGAGTAGGAGGAGGAGCGGAGTGGATTCCAAGTCTTGGAATCGCAGGAGGACACTGTCAGCTTCATTGCCGCCGGCTGCAGGTTAAGCATCTACTTGAACCTCCAAGTGTTGACGTTACATGAGCTTAGGTGTTTGTTTGGCATCTGCCTTTGACATCTCCACTCGCATATACCACACGCACCCGCCACCCATTAGTTGGAGGAGTGTCTGGCCCTCAAAAGTGGGTGGAAAACGGAGTACCCTGTCACGACGATTTCAAAGGGCAAGGATTGGTTTAGATTACGAAATCTCTCAGGTTATTTAGATCCCAAATCTCCAAAATCCTCAAATGTTTCATATTGATATAAATTTCATTTTATTTGGCTATATGTTTGCATTACAAATTATTTTATTTATTACGAATTTACTGAATTCTCGAAAATATCTTTAGGTAATCCTTAAATTCAAAGACTTCAACATTTATTTGTGCTTCCAATTTAAGTTTTCCAAATTCCTTGAAACTTGGTATATCTTATCACTTTCTTAATACCTTTATTATCTATAACATTTCAAAGGCAATCTTTTTAGCTTTTCGAGGGTATTCCCATTTCGAAATCAGTTAAAAACACTCCCATATTTGCTTTTGTCTACGACCTCCAGGGCAGAGTTGGAAGTGTCCGGGGCTCTGGGCTTCTTGTATTTTTTTAGGGTACCTGGTTATGGCTTGGCAAGGAAAATAAACTGCATTACGAAACGATTGGTGAAGAGTCGTCACTGGGTTATGCGGAAGTGAAATGGCGGGAATTTAAGAAGAAGGAAGTGGTTGAGCGGATATAATGAACCCGAACCTGCCTTTGATGAGCAGAAACCAATTAAAAGCGCGGAACTGACAGGAGGGAAAAGTCGTGGAAATCAGTGGGATAGCGGAGATAAATAAATTGAAAATCTGTAACAAGAGGAGCTATAATTACACACAATAATATGGGCGAGGTGGGAAAAGAAATAAGAAATACGACTCAACGTAATCAGATTTAATGAATTTCGCGAACAGCAATTTGTGTCGTTTGGCTGCCATAAAATGTTTCACAACACAAACTAATCCTTCGCCGCAAAATTTCACTTCAACCGTTGCGCGGGGACTTACTACAGGCAGCCGGGCTTTTCCATAATTCCAAAAGCGTGTGTGCTTGCGCGAACTGTCATCGCCGGCCATTCTGATGGCCCGCGCAGGACTACCAGGACTACGAGGACTACCAGGACTAGCAGGACTTGCCAAAAGCCTAATGAAGCAATTTCGACCGGCAAGCCGCCAGCAGCGGACAGACAGATGACGGAGCTGCCAGGGAGAAGCTAATTATGTGCGTCGCCCCAAAAAGAGGGCTCTGCGGCAAAGCCGCTTTAATTGCCGCACGCACCCAATTCTGTCAAAGACTTTTCCTATATGTTTGCCATATCCATCAGCCGCAAACATTAGCAGCAGAAGAGTCACACATGACAGTCAGGTGAACTATGAAATAAGGATGTGAGGGACTCGCCAACCTACTGACTCCTTCGGGGCTGCTTTGATGTATTGAAAGATGTTAAAGGATTTAATAGTAAAATATACAAAGAGACTTGTATTTTACAGAGGCTTCAGTTCTTTATATTCACTTATTATTATCAAACAAATTGTCAAAAACAATATCAGCTTTTTATAAGCCTCTCTTTACATCAATTTAAAAAGAATCCTCAAAAACATTTTCGCTTTAGTCATTCTACGAAACCATTTAATTAAATCCTTTTCCAAAGAATTGTTTTGATGAAAATTTTTTGTTTTCCTTCCCCTGAAATTATGGAAAATTTTGTCTGTCTCTTGAAGGCAGGAAATTTTCCAAATAATTTCGCTATTAATCTGTGCGACTCCCTCCAATCAGGCGGCAAGACTTTCACGCCCTGAAAGGTAGCAACATCGAAATGCGAGGAAAACAACAGCTTTTCCTGGGCCAGGGGCAAGGGGCATAAACTTTCACCTCGATTTTCCGTCATGAGCTGCGTAATTAATTATTTGCGTCACTAAGTTGTGCCATTTCCATTCCACTCGCATATTTTCGCAAGCCTCAATCTCTGAAGCAGTCGCAGTCGCAGGAGCAGTTGCTTCGCTGTCGTCGGCTGATGGCTGATGGCTTTTTGCATAATTCAGCCATGGCCAACCCGGTCACGTATCGGGCGCAAACGGCGTGATTAGGGTTTCTCGGTTTTCGCCGAAAGTATCCTGGGATGGCCAAATCCTGGCCGGGAAAACCGCAACATGCGTGGCGAGCTTGTGCGGCAGCAGCACTATTCCCTTTCGGCTGCGGCTCATTAAATACCCAAATCAAAGTTGCTTTCGGTGTCAAGCAATTTTAATTGTTTACGTTTATTGATATTTGTGGGCCAGAGGGCGCAGGGCGAAGGGGCGGAGGTTGAGCACTAATTTTCAATTATGTAAATGAAGCCGGCAACATTTTAATGAATGTAATTTGATGTCTTGCCGAGGCTCAACCCATTTTACTTATTTCTACGGTTTTTCAAGTACTTTTCCCTTGGCGTGATTTTTGTCTGAGACATGAATAATCTCAGCACCGCTCGACATATTAATTTCATTTGTATCTCGACTCTGTGTGCGTCTAAGGCTTCATTAGCCGAAAACTTCTTAATTGTTCCATTAATGCAATGCAATCCGTTTGCCTGCCACTTAATTCAATTTTATTTGCCAGCGTCCTTTGCCGCTGTCTTCGCTGTTTACCCTGTTTACGTACGTATATATATTTTTAAAATAATTGTGCACAATTATTTCACCCAATTTAACAGTTCTTTTCTCGGGAAAACACCCATTTAAATGACGTCATTTATATTCCAGCGGGATAAGCACTTAATGCAAAATTACATCCAAAATGCGAAACGAGACGAAAGCCGAGACGGGTTGGGCCAAGAGCCCGGGCGTGTAGTCCGGAATAAAAATAAAATATTCAATTAAACCCGTTCTGGTTTCGGTACCCGTGCCATTCCCGTTGACAGCGATATTAATCTGACGTCATTTTTATTCGCTGCCATTTCGTTGGGCGCGCTGTACAAATTAATTAATATAATTGTTGCTACCACAACGAATCTGTGCCGCTCCCGCTTCTCCCTAATAAAATCGTACCTGAAAGCCCGGCCAATTTATTATTTTAGCGGTTCCCCGAGTGCCACTTCACCAATGAAATGTAGTTGCCGAAGGGCAGTTTTTAGAGCTGCATATATCTTTTATAACTATATTTCTGCTATGCCAGGAGCTGCGATGGCTTAAAGGGATACGCTGGGTGAACCTTATTTGTGTTTATGATGGGAAAAATTGCCTGAATGATGGGGTATTCACAGCATTTAAAATTGTTTAAATTGACAGCTAGACTTTCGATCTCTTGTAGCTAAGAAAAACCATATTCTATTTATGATAATATTTGCAATAATTTGTTACAACTATTTCGGAAATAAATTCTTTAAAATGTATGGATATTTTAATGCAAAAGCGGACAGCCTGAACTTCTTTGTGACTCCTCCAGCACCATCTTAACCCCTGTGAGCCCTGAATATGTCAGTTTTTTGTGGAACTCATACATACTTTTCGCTTTGCGGAAGCCGAAATTTGCGCATGCAAAAAATACAGCAAAACACTCGTAAAACGCGTGAAATGGGAGTGACTGAGTGAATGACTGCAGTGGAAATGCAAACTGCCAGTCAGTCAAATATACTGAGTGGCGACTGCTCTCGAAATCCACAGCCGAAAATAAAACCCACACAAATGCCAGAGTTGAGGGGCCTGAAAAACATTGCCTACTTTTTAACAAAAGTGCTGTGGTTGCCGGCAGAATGCCGGGGAATGCGCCTGCTTTTTTGATACCGCTCCTTTTTTGCTAGAGCCAGCCATTCACAAATGGTTAAAGCCATTTATTTCAAACAAATCATTTCGGCCCCGCCGACGTCGCCTTAAAATTACAAAAAAGAAACCGATATACAAATAAACAGAGCAAAATAAAAACTAACAAGTTTCAAGCAACAGAAACAGCACCGGGCCCCTTTTTTGTGGCAATGATTGGAATTGGAACGTAAAGCCAAGGGCAATTTTTCAAACGAGCTGTGGATTCCAGGGGGAGTCAGGGGCCTGGGCGGCAAAAACTTTGACTGACGCTCGTCGTTGTCGTTGTCGTGCGAGATAAACTTGGTTCGATGCCCAAAACTTATTGAGGCGCAAACAGTTGGCTCGGCTTAGCAGGCTTCCCTCCCAGACAGCACTCGCAAAAATACTTCATCAATTAAGAGTACAAATTAGAGGGTTTATTCGCAATTTATCTGGTCTAAATAGTCCTATACAGTTGGGGTTAATTGGAATGGGACTACGAGGCGTATAAGTAATATTCAGCGAAGTAATGAACCTTTATAAATATTAGACTGTTTGGTTTGCCTAGTTAAAGATTAATCAAATATAGAACTGTGGGAAATAGTTGTTGATTATCAAATACAATATTCGTTTTCACTTGATAGTTAAAGTTTTAAACACTAATTATAATTGATTCTTGGGAATTCTTATAAAATTGTAAATACCATTCAAAAAGTGTTAAATTTAATTTAAACTTTTACCTCGTTTATATTCCATTCTGGTTTATAATTTTGTTTGAAATTTGAGTATTTTAATGCCAACAATTTTATATTTAAGGGTGTTATTGTAGACTTCTTCTTTTAGTTGAAGTAAGCTCCTCTATTTCATACCCACTACAATAAAGTATTTGAAGGATTCAATATTTTCGCGCTGTGCTGACTGCCATTCTCTTCATTTCAGGACACCCCACACACATTCGCGGCAAACAAATGTCTGTCGCTTTATATGCAGACATAATAAGACTGGCAGTCGGTAACTCCTCATCCCCATCCACAGCCCCGTCTATTGTCCTTTGGTTTTTGAACAACGCACGCCCCTCGGAAGCGCAGTTCCTTGCTCCTTTCGGCCAGGATCCAGGATTCTGCGACTGAATCCCATGCAATGGCACCCTCATTGCCAATTCGAGCTTCGCCGGCGTATGATAAACTTTTCTAATTGTCAGTTTCAGCAAGTGACAAACGACAGAAATTATGTTATCTTATCGGAGTTGGTGATACTTTCGCTTCCCATTCCCATGCCCATCCCCATTCCCATTCAGAGTTTTCCCGGCTTGGCGTCTGCTGGTTGGGAAATTTAAGAAAATTATCTTCAAGTTTGGCTGCCGGTTTGTTGTGCTTGTTTCGACTATAACCTATTAACATTACAAAGCTCGTGTGGCCCCAAATTGACTTCCTTCCCGGCAATCCCCAAATGGGCAAAGTTTATTAAAATGCAGACTGTCTGTGTTTTGGTTGCTGGCACTGTTTTCTGTTTTGGCTTGGGCGGCGCGTTGATATTTATTCAAGCCTCTCCAGAGGCACTTAGAAAGTCAGGTGCTGCATTTCCCAGGCCTATCATTTGCCATTTTCCATGTTCCAGCTTTGGCTGGACGAATGTTTTCCCTCCGATTGATAACCCATGGGCAGAAATGTTTATTTAATAAATGAAATGGCCTCCCCTCGGCCTCCGAAAATATTGTTCTTGTTTCACAAAGAGTTGACAAAAACCGGGATGGTTTTGTTTTAGTTCCCCCGGTCTCCCGGTCTCCCCGTCTCAGGATCTCCGTGTGTCCGTTCTCCTTGAATGACAGTTAAGCAAGGACATGCCGAGGGAGTGCATATCCTTGCCGCCACTACTGGTGATTTTCCTTTCTCAGTTCCTTCATCCCGTCAGAAATGAAAGGAAAAGGTCTCACGTAACCGAGGATCCTAACTGAAGTAGTAATAATATAAAATAAACTTTTCTCTTCCCTTTTTTTTGGCGCTGGGAGGGAGGAGCAGCGCCATCATATTCCGGGGGCTGGCTGTGCAATTTTTGTGTGTAGCGCTCTTTATGGCGTGAAGCGGAATAATTCAATCAGCGCCAAAGTGAGGAAAAAGTGCCAAAAGCTCAGCTTGCTGCTGGAATTGCAGGATTGCCGGGCTGAAGTACGAAATCCGAGCAATTTAAACTCAAAACGCTTGCACTGAAGCAGCAGGAACGGAACGCGCGTGCAACTTAAACAAACCGGAAAAGCAAACACAACATGCGCAGCGACACAGTTAAGGAGGAACTTCCTGTTTCCCGAATCCGAATCCAGCAGCGGGCAAGGAAGTAACAGACAGCCAGGAAAGGTAACTGGTAGCTGGCAACTGGCAACTGGAAAGGTAACAGCCGCCTGGGCCAAGGACATGTGCGTTGGCAGCTTAATTTCATTTATTTACGTGAAAGCTGTTTATGTGCTTGCGAAATTACGAATTAAATTTTTAATTTGTCAAAAGGAACAACAGCCCGACAGGAGAAGCAGCAGTCTCAGCCGCCTCAGCAGCAGGAAGTGATGAGCACGTATGGGGCGAGCGCCTGCCTCGATGTATCCTGCATCCTGTATCCGTGACTGCTGGCGTTCCATTTCTAGATGATTAACTGCAGCTAGGAGCTCAGATAGCAGCGCCACCGTAATAGCCAATTTAATGGGTAGCTTTTCCAGCTACTTGTGTGGCCAAGTGGCTCAAATATTCCCCAGCTTTCAGTTGAACTTCCTGAAGGATTTAAGAGCAAAACAAGGAATTGGGACTTCAGATTTTGGTGTCCTTTTTGCCTTCATTTTTTCCGTTTTTTTGATTCAAAGTTTACAATAGTTGCAGTATTTCTTGAATTTTAAACAGATAGTTATTTTAATTGTTTATTATGCTCGTTTATCTTCGGTTATAATTCCAAGGGAAGCCGGACCAATCTTTACAAAGATATAGCTCTATCTAATATTTGTTCAAACTCATTGCTCAAACATAAAACAAAAATGGCAATACATTGGTCCAAAAAATTCTAGAACCATTCTGAATTTATAAGTATTTTTCCCCAAAATGTAGGCGGACCAAAAGCCATGTAACTTGGTTCTTCAAAGAACAAAAGATACATTTTTTCGCACGAGGAAGTCCTCTTAATCTGCCTCTCAAGCATTGCAGACACTTTAAAAATTAAGAACTACTCATAGTTAAATTTAAGACTAAAAACCGCAATCGAAACCATAATCGGATAAGGCAATCCACTACAAAACCAATCCTGGAGGACTTCTGCATCATTAATTTTCCGTGAATGTGGGAAGGTGCCAAAGGAGGACCCAACCCCATCACCAGACATTCAATATACTAACTTTTTTTCTTCGTTCGCGTACATGGACATCCTTGGCTGCTGAGCTCCCGTGGACCATAAGAAATAATGTTGTTTATGTTGTGCAAACATAAAATTCTTACTTACTCTCCTGCTGGCTCCCACATCCCCACTGATGTATGGATATATATATATATATATACCTCCCCGCTTATATACATTTGGCAATTTTTGTCCTTTCCCCGTGCGGCTCGTATTCCTTTCTCTGGTCGTGTTTTTTTTTGTTTTGGGCAATAAAGTTGTTGGAATTTAGCTGAACCGAAAATAGTTTATGGCGGAAGTCATTAAGTGGCTCGGTTTACAGCAGCCGCAACATGAAAAACAGAAGTGCCCGCCCCTGGGCTCAGTTCCAAGCTTTTCCTCTGGCCCTCCCCCTCGCTCTTCCCAGCCGCTTTTTTCCCATTTTCTGGGCCTGCTTTTTTACGAGATTTTTATAGACGAATTATGGTTTTTATTTGCCGCTCTACATGTGACCCTTTATGCAGCAATTCTCCGCCCCCCCCCTTTCCTCCGCTCACATGAATGTGTGTTTTTTCTGTGGGCCAATTTAATTATTTTAAAATGATTTGCGCACATATAAATAAAAAATAAAACGCTAACCGAAATGCGCAATGCACGCAAATTGCTTTTTTATTGGGTTAGGATGCCGCTGCACTGGCATTCAATTAGGGGCATCTTTATGGCCAAGTAATTGGGTTAGCCTCTCATAATGCCAAGGGGATTGCGGCCGGCCATGTCCAAGTTTTGTCACACTTTAAACTCTAATTTCATGCATTTTGCACATCAATAAAATGCTAGAGATATTTCTGAGTGGTCCAAAAGTCGCCGCCGGACATGATTTGCTTTTATGGCCAGCCCGTGCGAAACGTGAGGAAACTTTTCAGCAAAATTTTCGGCAGAGTTCTTAGTTTGGTAATAGGTACGGGGAGCGCAGAGCTTTTGATCTATTTATTTCGTTAACTTGATGGTGGATGAGAAAAAACTTAATTTATAGCCAAAGGAGTTGAAAAAACTTGGAATTTGTACGCTTAATAGATTTTTGGACTTATATTTCATTTTTAATTAGTAACCGGTATTATGGTATATGTTCTTAAAACCGAAATATGATACTTTTCGAGGAATGAGCCGTATAATTCCTATCGAAAACATTTAAGGCTTCTGTTTTTCTCGAAAAACTCATTTTGACCTGTTTTTTACCTTCCATCTTCTATTTGATATTCCCTTTTTCTACCACTAATTAATTTAGTTAAATAACTACAACAGAGGCCATAAAAACGTTAGAGTTTCCATGTGAAAATCCAGCTCATGCAGAAATTATAGAGATTATTTTCCCAGAGCCACACACAGAGAGCTGCCGCCTGCAAAAACTGATTGATAGCTCTAATTAAATTTCCTGCAGAAAGCATAAAAAGTTTTTATTGAAAGCAGTAAAAGTCGTAACCAAGACGCAGCCGAGTGCCACCCATTTAACAATCGTTTGTTTAAAGTTTACCATGGGCCGGGACCGCAAAATGGCTTTAAACTGAATGGGAGAGGTAATGGCTAATGGGTTCAGCTCGATGTTAGATTTGTTGGACTGTTGTTTTGGCCTTATCTGCGCATCGGCGGGGGCGAGGACGATTTATGATTGCACACTCAGCGTAATCAATTCTTATAAATTATTGTTATTGTTGGAGGTTTGCCCCCCCGATTCCTGCGGGCAGATGTTGACAACATTAAACAATCGCCGTGAGTTATGGGTCTCGATGAGGCGGCCGTCGCAAAATTTATTCGGCCAAATGCGAATTTTAAAGCGCACCAACCCAAAGTCTGGCACAAAAGATCAATGACTTTGGGTGAAGTTCAATAAAATTGTCCCCGGTCATGCTAGACTTCTCCCGGGAAAAAAAGCAAACCAAAAAACGAAGGTGCAGTAAGCACACACAAAAAGGATGCAAAACTGCGGGCCAGGATCTGGGAGGGCTGAGCTTGGAGGGGGGGAAAAAGGACACATCGCTCGCCAATAAATGCGGCAGACTCAAAGGAGCATTGTATGCATAAATAATGCGCCCAACGGTCCGAGCCAACCTGCCGCCTGCCGCCTCTTTCTCTAATGGTTTCCCTCGTCTTCTCCATTTGATTCTCCAATTCTCTGGCTCCGCAGGTCACCTGTGTGGCTCTTGCACCTGCGATTCCTCTATCCTCCAGGATACACTTTTTTCGGGAATTCTTAGGCTCTCAAATTTTGTTCGGTTTAGAGAAGGTTTAGGAAAGTTTTTATGTTTTGGTAACATTATGCAGAGTTAAATTGGAAGTAAAGTCCCCAAAATATCACCAAAAATTAGTAGTATTATCACCCGTATTCCTGCAAATTCACCTGAAATTCCCCTAACCCATTTAACCCCCTTTAGGCCAGAGTATTTCGCTGAGTTCGTTAGAGAGTTAAGGCCGCCAAAAGCAGACGATAAGAAGGATGCCGTCGACGACGACAACGCAAATAAAACATGTCGCCCCGGACTGCCGGCTATTTTTTGCTGGCCTCGTTCTCTTTCGCTTTTTGTGTCCGCCGGCCATTTTCGAAAGGCAATTTTTTAGCCACTGCAGGTGGCAGTCGGTAGAGGAGAGAGCCTGATTGAGTTTAGTTTGCCCATATTGATTTCCTTGCGGTGCCATTTCTGGGTAGGTGTATTTAAGACACGCAAAAGGGTACGGCGCTGGCGAAATTGATAATTGAATTAACCGCGGAAAATGTCAATTGTTTGCACCCGCTAACGGTTTTAATTGAATTTATTTAAGCCCACGGGAAAAGGGGGCACCGTTTTTTATTATTCCGATTTTTCCAATTCCATTTGGTCATTGACAAAAGTCAGGGCAAACTTTTGAAGCCAGGGAGGGGAGCAAATAAAACCGGAAAGTATTTTATTAATTAATTCCGACTGTACAAGAGCTCGAACAATATTTTAAATAAGCTTCTGGGGTTGAGGGAAGACTTGAAATAAAATGTGCTTTATTTTCATAGTTGAAGTGATCTTATCAAGCCCCTTTGCAGCCACAAATCTCTTTATAAAACCTTTTTATTTCCCCGACTCAGGCGTGACGTCAGCTCAGGTAAATCCTTTGGCCAATCGTGCCACATACACGGGCCATTAGGGCCGGCCACGCCCACAATGATATATGATTGCCGCCACCGGGTGGCAAAAGTGCAAATTCAAAATCAGCAACAATGAATGCAGGACGACGCAGGACACCGCTGCAGTGTTGGCCAAACACGCAGCAAATCGGCCAGGAGGGCGCTGGCTTGGCCAACAACCGGAGCACTTGGCAAGTGCCAAGGCGCTGTCAGCATAAAGTTAAGCCGGGGCTAAGCAGATGCCGGCCCCGTCTAACCCTGCTTCCAGGACTCGCAGGACCCGCAGGACTCCAGGATGCAGGACTCCGGGAGTCGCAGCTCCCAGCTCCCGTCTCGCAGGACCCGTTTCCTGTTCCCAGGTCCACTTGCAGCACCTCTGCGGCTGCACATCATCAATCTTCTTAGACAGCCGCACGCTCCCTCGACTTTGCCGCCGCTCAGCTCCTTTGCAGGTGCATCAGTTTTGTGTACCGAACGTGCTGCCGTCTCCTGCACCAGTCCAGCACAAGCGTTGCAAGCGCACACTGGCAGAAGTTTTAAGGGAATAAAATAAATAAAATGCATTCAAATTTGCGTGTAATTTGAACAATTAACTAAATACAATGCGCTTTGTAATAAGTTCTGTCGAAACATTTTACAGGCTTTAAGTAACGAATCAAAATAATTTTACCCCAAAAAGTATGCTACAAAAAAGTCCACTTCCTCGTTTGTGTGGCCAACGAGGCGTATACGTAATATTCTTTCGCAACACTTGCTTGTAACGTTGTATACGCAATGTTGGCCAAAAATTATAACAATTTCTTCACACACTAAGTAAATGTAAATAAAAATTGTATTTTAAGGAAATATTAAAAGTAATTACCACATTTTTTCCTTAAATATTTAATTTTTACTCGATTAGTTATTAAAGTCTGTAAAGAATTTATGTTGTTGGCAAATTCTAATTTTCAGGATATTTTTAGGTATATTATTTCAAATTCTATACGGGATTTACTCTTAATAATAATAACGTTTCGCTCACAACTACAAAAAAAAAAACCCTGTTTATTTTAATTTTATTAACATGAGTTAACTACATTTTATCTTGTGAATTTTTACATATTGTGTGAATTTTCCATTTGTATTATTTTATTATCTTACATTTCTGAAATATTATATTGAAAAGACTAACATTTCTTCAACGCTTGTATCAATAACAATACCAATTAAATAATATGCAGAAAATCATTTATCACAAATCGAAATTATTTATTGTAAAATTAAAAACGCTTCTCTTAGCTTTACAAGCAAGGAAGTAATTGTTGAATAATTCTCGAAAATAACAGAATGTCCAAGAATTCATCATAAGTATTTCCTTTTATACTTTTTTTTGGAGTGCCGTAAGAAGCGTGAAGTGTTGGGCGTCCTGGGAGAGTCCTGGCACTCGTTGACTCGCTGTCTCGCATTTTTGTCATCGCTTGCCCGACTGTTTTGAGTTATGCTCCCTCCGGCCCTCGGGTTCAACCTCCCTGCTCCTGCTCCTGCTCCTGCCCCTGCTCCTTCCCCTGCCCCTTTCCTTTGTTGACCCCTCCACTCAAACCGCCCGCCGGGGGTCACAGGGTGCATCTATTTTGCAAGTATTTTATTGCCGAGCTCCTCTTCAGCAAGCACCACACCAGAGCGGTCTGCACTTTGTTATTAATGCGCATTTAAGTTTTTTTTGCCCCCTTTGCACCCTCCTAGTCGATTGCTTCTTTTTTGAAGCATTTTGTTGTCGTTTTTGCGTTTATTTTCTGGATTTTTTATGTTGGAGGGCAGGGCGACACGACTTCACCTTTTTGGCTGACGCTTTTGTGTGCCTTCTAATTGAGGAAACATTAAAAGTCAAGTTCTCCTTGCCGCATTGTTATAACCCAGAAAAACACGAGTGCACTGCAGTCTTCTGCTCCTGATTCTCCCAGCACCGCCGCCGCCGCTCCTCCTGGGCTTCCCTTTGTCTATGTTCCTTCTCTGGAGCCTCTGCCTTCCACTTTTTTTTAGGATTATTTTTATTTTTGGTGTAGGGAGGCGCCCGGTCTCTCTTTTTTTAATGAAGTTTCGGCAGCCATTGCTTGGGTTTGACTTTTTGACATGGTTGGCGTCGTTTTTTGGCTGTCTGCAATTGAAAGCCATTGAAAAGGCGTTGTCACAAAAATGGTAGATGCCAGAGTGCAGTGCCAAGAGCACATCAAGCGCTCAATTAACTGGCTACAAGTTGGCAGCCCCCAAAGGAGTTGGGCCCGGGCTCCTCGCTTGCCTTCCGAGTGTCTGGGCCACATTAATCATCTTTTGCATACAAAGAAATCCTGCAAGCGGTTGCTCGGTCGGTCGCTGGAAAAATAGGCACTGAGAGTAACTTTTGCCGAGAGTTTCAAACTTAAAGCCACGAAGTTTTTACCCACTTTTGGTAAATTACTATTTTGCTTGGGCTTGGAAACCAAAAAGTTGAGTCGGGCCTTTGGCAAGCCATATAGTTAAATTGAAGATTTATGCTTAAATAAGACAGAAACAGAAGTTAATTGATACCTAAAATAATGACCTAATAAGGGGCAATCGTATGCTACTTTGTAAGCTAATTGTTACCCAATCTTGGGATAAATATTCACGAATTCTTAACAATAATGAAGTGAAACATTGAAGCATTATAAGCGCAATAAATTGCCATTTTGCAAACATGGCTAGCTCTTTATTTGACCTGTTTCTTGACCATTTTCTCGCAGTGATTGGACCACTATCCATTTGAAAGACACAACTAAGCAAGCCCGGACAAGTTCAATGGAAGCCGCCTTAGCCGGCCGGCTGAGGAAAAGAGCTCCACAATCCAGAGGGCCAAATGCTGGGCGATTATGCGAGTTTATAATAAAGCCGACGAGGCGCAAGTAACGCGGCTCCTGCGATTACGCAAGGAATGCACACGGAGCTTTCCGTTGTCTGGGGCCCATTTGTCAAAGTAGTTTCGCCGCCGTAACTTCGTCACTATCTCTCATTCCAGGCAGTCATTTATCATTTATGTATTGCATATAAGGAGTTGGCAGCAGGGAGCTGGGATCTGGGAGCAAGGAAGTCACAGGATAATGTAGTCAGTTTGTTTGTAGTCATTGTCAGTGGATGCGCCGCTGACACTTCTTTGAGATCCTTGGAGTTGATTTGTAAAGCCCGAGGCCACTCGGCCGTTTGATGTTTTATTTAAGTGACATTCGAAACGTTTTGAGGGGCTGGCAGGCCATCGAAAACCCTTCGAAAACCGCAAGCCACTTTTGTGGCAAACCAAGACAGAGGGGTGCCCTTTTGCATTCGCACGTTTCGCGCGGATTTCACGGATGTCACACAGGAATTTGACACGATAACCACGGAAACGATGCCCTCGAAAAACGAAGAATACAGTTCGCTTAAAGTGCAAAAAAAATACGGCAATAAGGCATTGAAATTAAAGTGGTGTTTCAATAGTATGAAACACATTAGTACACTTTATTTTAGTAAAACTTAAACTTAAATACATTGTTCAGTGTTATGTGTCAAATCAATTCTTGGTTAGGTTATTTTCGATTAAAACAGGCTCTTTAGAACCTTTATAACCTTTATCTGTTGGCCAAGTTGTCAGTTCACTGTTAAGGAAATTCTAGACCCTAAAATAGGCTGACAGGAACCTCTATATCTCGGCCAAGTTGTCAGCCAATCCACCCCAACGTGCAGGGTATACCCGCAACTTTCCTATTTCGGCCAAGATGAAATATGGCACCCACTTAATAAGCGCACAACCACCCCCGTCCCCGGGAAAGGATGCCGAAAAGGATATTGTGAAACTGTGTGCGGACTAGTGAATCGATGGTCATGCATGTCTATTAGTTGTAGCAGAGTGACTTGGGAAAGAAAACTGCTGCTGTGGGTGGCTGTGCTTGATTGATAGCCCGCAAAATGGATTTTTCATATTTGCCCAATCCACCCCTCCCCTCCCCTCGAGGAGCCAACGAAAAAAAAAATATAGTTTCCCCCTAATATCCTTGTCGCTGGCAGGATTGGGCACGTGTAACCGATATGCACACACGTGCCAGGAGCTAATGCCAAGGCACACAATTATGCCCTCAAATAAACATGTCCCGATTGTTTGGGCATTTGGTTGTGTAACCAAGACGTTTGCCAAATTAATTTTCATTTGCCAACAAGCAGGGCCGGTGGAAAATGCCTCAAAAGTGATGAATGCCAAACCGTATCCGAGGCCATCGGGTTGAAAGTTGTAATCCGGTAACAAGTTCTGAGCTGCTTACGCCGATGCCCGTGCATGCGTATACAATATTTTCCACAAAATTCGACACCGGGCATCTGCATCTCCATCGGCTTTGGCATCGGCATCGGCAAAGGCAAGTTTACGGAGCGGAAGTCAGTTTATGGTATTTGTATGCCATGCCCGGCCGGCCGGCCATGTTGTTATGGTATTTAGTATTTGCCTGTAAAATGTGTTAATAGATTTGCCCAGATGCCGTGCTTGTGTGCTCATAATAATACCCGCATATGTGAGCAACAATCCCGTTGCTGCCAGTGCCGGCAGGCATATGCTCGGACATTAAAATACCTTTAACAAATTATGTCGCATTATTTGTACATTATTACCCGCAAACAATGTGCCGGAGGTTTTGTGTGTGCAACTTGGCCAAAACTATTTCACTTTGAGACGGTGGTCTTGCTTGCACGGGAAATATGTTAGCCAAGATTTAAACGAGAAGGCATTTGTGCAGTAATTTATTATTTGAGGCCAAAGTTATGGATGCTTCACTCAGTAAATATATACATATATTTCTTATATTATGTATATTTCATTTTAGAAACTTTATATTAAATTGCCACAAAAGTTTCAACTTATTTTTCCCGAAAAAATACGTCTTGAAAAACGCGCAATATTTAAAGATAGGAGTTTCTATCTTTTGAAGTTTCCGTCTTGCTTGTACGAGGTATATATTTACAAAAAAATAATTGATATGGCATTTGAACAGAAATTTAATATTTTTATAGCTTTGTCTGAATAGTTATGCCAATAATTATTCAAACAAGAGGTAAAGGTAACATAATTCATTGCAATTAGTAACCTAATAATACCTAAAGATGATGACTCTTACTTGAATTTAAGGTATTGATTGCACTGGAAATATATTAACAAAGATGTGAATCTTTAATATGCCAATATTATTTGAAGACAAAAGGTACAATTAATTGAATGCCTTGCAATTATTTATTTGACTGCCATATATAGGCATGGCTTTGTCTAAATAATTTTGCAAATAATCATTCAGGCAAAGGGTAAAGGTAATAATACCTTAAGATGATGACTCTTATTTCAAATTTAGGTCTTGGTTGCACTGGAAATGTTAATAAATATTCCAAAATTATTTAAATACAAAAGGTACAATTAATTGAATACCTTGCAATTATTAATTTGACTGCCATCTTTAGGCATTGGGGTGGAATGTTACATAATCATGCATCTTAGTTTCCCTCAATCCGATTAAACCCTAAGAGGATGACTCTTATTTAAAGTTTTCGAGGAGCCAACAAAGTTTTAGCTCACAATTGCTGAGAGGTATTTAAAGCAATCAAAGCGCCCTGCAGTTGCAGTTATTTCCAAAATCGAAACTCCTCGCAAATTGGCAATTACTTTTGGCCATTGTTTCGATTGCTCCTGGTGGAGGCGATGCCGGCCGGGACAAGTGTAAAAGTTGCAGCTTTGCATTCGATATCGAGTTGGTCAAGGATAATTCCCTGGGCCGGCAGAAATCTATTTTCCGCACAACTTCAGTCCCTGCAAAAATGGGCAATGTGTGAAACATGAGCAATTTCCAAAAGTTGCTTCTTGCAAGCATAAATCGAGAGGGAGAGTCCTCCCCACTGGGGGCGCTAAAACTTGGAAGGAGAAGTTGCTGAAAATCGTAAACGGAATAGGAAAATGCCAAGGAAAATGGCTGAGGAACGCAGCGAGGAGAGGGCGAGCATAAGCTTATGTTGCACCAGAAAAGGGCACCGGCCTTTTTGCTAGTTGCATTTACAGAAAACCAATAAACTTAAATGGAAAATCCGTAAACTATAAATCATGGCTTAAGTCCATTTCCTTCGTTGTCAATTCGTTTCCGCTTTGTTGTGGGTTGTGAAAATGTAACACAGTCTGTGGCGCTGGCAAAACGCAAAACCAGCAGCCAGTTGTAACCAAGGCCTTCCATTTGTTAACCCCATCCACCCCCTCTCCCACCCCCCCAAAAAAAAATGGCAAGGAAAAAAGCGCAACCAGAGATCGTAGAGCCAAGTTGAGTTGAGAAATGGCCAGGACTCGATGGACTGCACTGCACTCCTCGTTGACGGCCCAGGCGACTGCTTTACATTTTTTTGGCATGTCCATTTGCAAAGTCATTTACCCAAACCCACAGCCAAAACGCAAACCCATACACACACATCAGGCACTCACTCAATTTCCAAGTCAACGTTCAAAAGTCGCCAGTTGTCCCCATCCCTGTACCCAAATCCGAATCCGAATCCGTACTCGAGAACGAGAAGGAGTCGCACTGGATGCTCATGGTTTGGATTTGACAGTCGTGCCTGTCAGTCAATATATTTGCAGCAGCGTGCCTGTTGTGCTGTAGCGTTTTCGACAACTCATTTTATTAGACCGCACTGACAGTTGGGGTGCCAAAAATATGTCTCAAGTTCGGGAATTCCCTCTGAGGAGGAGCAAATATTACAAGTCACCTTTTAGTGGGGCTTAAATCTTAAAATCGGGCTGGGAAATAGTTTGGCTAGATGCATTTAATCCTTTTCTTCCAAAATAAGCCTTTTAGGGCTTTGACTTCGCCGTTAATATGTTACTTATTGGATAGCAATTTTAAAACAATAATCAGGTAAGTATGTCATACAATATTTGTAAATTATATACACCTAAATGCAGGTATTATATGTGATTTATATCTGTAATATTTGAATTTTTTGAAATGCCTTTCCCTTTCATTTGATTCCCAACAAACTACGAGTATTTAACATTAGTATTTTCCCTTTCATATTATGAGGTAATTCAACCATTAGAAAAGATATTTAAGTCCTCATACCTGCTATAGTAGTCCCTTGAAATGAAGCGCCTATTTTTGTAAGCCCCGCTGTAACCCTTAACCCTTACCCTTGCCTTTACCCTCCTGCCTGCATTGATGGACTGATGCACTCGATGTCCTCGCACGTTTGCGGTTAGCCCTAGAAAATTGATGTGACTTTTTATCACCGAGCAGGGCCAGGGCAGTCGATGAACCATGTTCCTTGAGCTGGGTTTCCATCTCTGGCCACCGACATTGTGTCCATTGTCAGAGCCAAAGCAAAAGTCAGAGGAAATCAGAGGGAACGTCGCCGGGATTGGAAATCCCACTCCGCAACCTGCAATTAACTAATATGATTTGCCTCCGAAGTTTACGACCCACAGAGAGGCAGGAAATAAATTAAATTAAAAGGAAATCATGCAAACAGCGAATAAATTATGTATTTCTAATCAGAATCGGAATCAGAAACAGAGTCATAACTCAGCTAATAATGCCAAACAAATTGTTGACAGGCGAAGGCAAATTTCGTGATACATAAATTATATGCGAGCATTTTTTACGACTGTCACTGTGTCAGCATGAAAACTAAACATTAAAGATTTACAGCGACCAGATTAGTGGAATATGGGATTGGTTTGTATGGATATTAGGCATTAGTATTGGGGTGCTCCTTAAATATAGGATAATGATGGGGGCCCACACCTTAATGCGGCGCCGAACAATGTGCATAATAAAAATGTGTCCAATATTATTAATAACACTCCCACGGACTTGGGATTGGGCTGGGACCGGGGCAGGGGCTTGGGTCTGGGTTTGGGCATGGGTTTGGGCCTGGGTCCACTTCAATACCTCGAGCATGCAAAGGCTTAGTGGCCATCATCATCATCTCAACCCCAGAGAGCCCCTCCCGGCCGGCTGGCCAACTGGTTCGTGTATAAATACCGCAAGGCAAATAAACACGCGCGGCCCACGGCCGAACAATATGAGATATATTGAAAACGTGCATAGTGCCACGGCCACTTAAGGCGACCCGGCGACGACACAACGAAATGAAAGGCAAACTTTACACGCTAATAAAATCTGGATCAACCCCGAGCAAAATAAAGACTACAAACGAGGGGAATACTTAGTAGTTTACATATACACGCAGCAAGAAATTGGCTAACACATCAACTACAAAATATTTTGAGTCAAGTTTAAAAGATCTATTATAGTTGAAAATATTTTAATAGGTAGCAGACAATNTTATATTAAAAAGTTTTTAATAGGTTGCAGACAATGGCTACATCTATGTTACATTTAGAAAATGGCCAAAATTACGAAGGATTTCATGAAGAAAAATACAAATGAAATTGTAAAACTGAATGGATTAATAAATTCAAATTTCGCTCTGAGATAATTTTACTTTTATGTGTTTCTTTGACTTTATTAACATTAATAAATAACATTACCTAATCACAATTCTAGCACATTTGATTGTATAGAAGAAATATTTGATACTAGTTTAGGTAAATTATAAAGTATTTAAGTGCCATAAATGTAACACAATCCAGTCTGAGATGGTAAAATAAGTCTAAATATGGATTTCGAGTCATGGGTAATAGGATTCTACGAATTAAACGTCAATTTTTTAGTAGAAGCAAATAATGATATTGAATTTATCAAATAAATACCATAAATTCACTCGCATCTTTGACTATCAGTCGGAAACACCCTTAAGAACCTTCTCCTGGTACACCGCACAAAAAGAGGCCATCGCAGGACTCGGGGAATGAGTAGGCGTCGCAGCTGGGCGCTCCGGCATTTTATGGGCACTGGGAGGAGGCTCGGCCCAGAAGGCTTGGCCAAATGTGGGTTTATGGCTTGTAAAAATCCATGTTAATAATATCAACAAAAGGCCTGGCAAAGACCTCGGAAAAGGGTAACTAGCCAGCGAAGGAACAGGAGCCTGTCAATGTCCTATCCGCTGCCCAAGGCTATTTGGCAACTTAAAACTCTCTCCCGCTCTGCAGCGAGTTTTCCCCACACAATAGACGATGGAAAATGAAGGAAAGCCCGGCTTTGAGTTGGGATCCCAGCACACACAAAAAATGGGAAAGAAAAGGTAAAACGTCAAAGCCGGCGCCGCATCATTAGTGTCATATGTGAGTGAGTCCGGAGAGCTATTCATATTATTCACATGGCATAATAAATCAAAAATTGTTGCCAATAAATTTATTATTGTAGATTATCTGCACAAAGGCAGGTGGCAAGTGGGAGTTCTAGGTGTCTGCTCACCTTGACAAAAGCTAAAAACCTCCTGCCGGATGCGGAGTTAACCCTTGGCATCCAACGATTTATCAACATCAAAGCACACGAGCAGCACACACACGTGGAATGGATACTATAAATTACCAAATGAAAAATATAAGTGTCTCAAAATTTGGGCCAAGATAGCACAGGTTTGCTTGAGATTTTTAAAGGGGAAATCTTGATAATCTTGAATAATCTAGAGGATTATGCCAGAGGTTTTACTTAATTGTATGATTTATTGTGATGGCTCATCATTTGATGAAATTTAAGTCATTCTTGAGTATTTTTTACCGCTTTTTATGGATGGTTCTAAAAAATAGGGGTATTTTAGATTCGTACGAATAAATTTATTAGGGAAAACCACGCTTTTCCGACCCCATATAGTATATATACTCTTGTTCAGTATCGATAGTCGAGTCGATCGAGATGTGTCTGTCTGTCCTTAAGTTAATTAGTAGCAGCAATCAGAATTAAGGGCAATTGTTTACGCCCCGGCGTTCGATATCTTTAAAGTATTTGTTTAACATATAACAAGAAACATTTACTTTTCTTTTCATTCCAAAATAAATCGCTATACATTTTTGGAGTAGTAGATTTATTTAAACAGCCATTTTAAATGTTGATCTCACGGTCCGCCAAAGCAGTGGTTAGCTTTATATTATCCTCACGGAACCTTCGGGTTTACCAGCCTCTTTCTTGATTTCTCTTAAAAAGCTTAGGGCATTTTAACATCCACCTGCCTCCTATAGTGCCTGATCAACTCGCATATTTTGATTCCATTGCCTATTTTGTCATATTTTCTATAAAAAATCTCAAATAGCGCAGACCAATATGCGAAAGATGTTAATACTAACCCAAGCCAGATATGCGAAATAAATAATTCCAGTGATAATTACCATCCCCGCTGTCAGCCAGCGGAGTTGCTTGAACAACTCCCATATTTTGATTCCTTTGAAGTCGACGAAAAAAATAAATTCTTTATATTCAAAAATTGTTTTTTTTTTTAATATATATTACTGGATGTGTGCACGAATGAGAACTGCCGTACAGCTCTGACAAACACAGGCACTTCGAAATTTTCGGAAATCTTAGGCTACTTTGGTCAACTAAAAGTGGAGCATTGTAGGAAATCTTAGGCTACTTTGATCAACAAAAAGTAGACCATGTGGATTGCGCAAGCTTGTTAAATTAGCTGGTTACACCCATTTTCGCCCACGCAAAAGACCAAAATGTGTAGGACCCACAAGTTTCTACATAGAGACATGCCGTACACTTCCGCACCTGGTATATATTGTCTTTCTTACTTGTTAAATTTATATTGCATAGAATTCAAGTATTGCCATTTGAGACCCTGAACTAGTGTTATCGGCTCTCGCCCGCGGGTTTCCATTAGCGAATTTTTGTTTGCCCTTCGCTTCCATTTTGCATTACATAATCAAAGGCAAATTAACGCAGCACCCCCCTCGCAGGGGCCTTGCTTTAGTTTTCCCTGCTCTACATATATTTTTTGTGTGCTTGCCCCTTTGGCTTGCCACTTGCCACTTGCCACCCATTTGCCTCCGCTTGCCGCATTGCAACTGTTGACAAATCTCTTTTTAAGAGCGCGCTTAAAACGTCATTTGAGCGGGGTTTGCTGTTTTCCCTGTTTCCTTTGCTTTTCTTTTTTTTTCTGCTGTATTTTTTAGACGATTTCTTTGCCGCCCCGCATCATCGGTTGTGTAACCCGCAGCAGGAGCAAGAGCAGCAGCAGCAGCAGCAGCGGCACAAAACCCACATCGACGGGGCTAAACCAATCAATATTTAACACATTTAACCCTTTGACGATACCAACAACGTCACGCCTGCGTCGCGCTGATCGTTCTGCGTAAAATTAGCATAAAATTTGAATTTTACAGCCAAGTGAAGCGTATGCAGCGCGTGATTGACAGCAGTCAAATTCAATTGAAACCGAAGAGGGCCACGCCACGCCACCCCACTCTCGCCCCCATCCCGCATCCCCGCATCCACACACCCCGCCCCCCGCGCGAATCAAATGAAATAAAATAAAATAAAATTTAATTCAAATAAAACCAATTTTGTGGAGCGCACCTCCAAAATACGAAATACAAATACCGAATGGAAAACAGAAAAAAAAAGGAACAACGCACAACGGAAAATAGGTAGGTAGGCCAAAAGGTTGGCCCTAGGTCGGGCGACCTTGTGGCGAAAACTTTCCGCAGGGCATCCTTCGCATTTTCCCCAATTTTCTTATTGTCCTTTTTGTTGTTGGCGCTGGTGTCGTTGCCAAAGGGATGCACAGCGAATTGGCAACGTGTCGGCGGCGGCTCCAGGATATTTTCTGGCCCGGCTCGTCCTGGCGGGAAATTGCCATTGGAACGATGAAAATTCGTGGAGCGGGCGTCAGAATTTGGTTGCAAGAATCCTGTGAAGGATAGTCACAGGGGGGGGGCGATTCTCGGAGGAGGGCTTTTGGATTTCCGAA
Organism: Drosophila ironensis; assembly: GCA_021223825.1. NCBI lineage: Eukaryota > Metazoa > Arthropoda > Insecta > Diptera > Drosophilidae > Drosophila > Drosophila ironensis. Next base: position 90,668 of record JAJJHQ010011658.1, read on the forward strand.
AGGGTCCTGGCGCGTGCAAATCAATGACGCTTGCTTTTGAAGATTTTTCGTAGGGAAATTCAATTTTGCTCCGCCAAAAGCCAAGTATACATTTATTTCAATGTTGAGGCCTAGCGAGTTTGTTGTTTTTTTATAGCTCCAAATACACGTTTTCAAAAATCCAAAAAATAAAAGAGATTTGCAACAGATTGAAGAAAAGCTTAAGATATTTTTATTAAAAACAAGTTTCGCCTCCCCAGAGTGCCGTTTTCCCTCCACTCCCTCCGACAGAGGGAAAACTTCCAATCAAATATTGAAAGTCACTAAATATTTAAGTAAGAGCATGCATTATCGTGCATTTCAGTCAGCCCGCTCTTTGTTTTATAATTCAATTTAGTCAAAGTACACAGCCATATAGGAGCAACAGGCTGGCTGGCGGCCCCATAACACTTTCAGTCATAACAATGAAAATAAAAAATAATCATATAATATAGTTGAGCGTGTACGCAGCTCAGAAGCAAATTGAGACAAGCCCGCCATGCCCACAAGGATATTTTTACCATTGTTCGAAGCCGGAGGGGTCACGTGGTCAGGGGGTCAGGGGCGGGGGGAAGAGCAACAGTTGACTTTTATGCCCGACAACATGACGCGGCGCAGCTTTATGCCACCACAGTCGGTTTGCTTTTCATTTTCAGTTTCAGTTTCACCGTTTTTTTTCCCGCATGCATAATTCCAAACTGATGTGCACTGCATTCGGGCTGGCGCACCACACGGCGTATGAGTAATACTCATAACAATGCCCATAATTGTCACTGTTCCGAACAGGTGATGTGAAGGGAAACGCAAGCGAGTGCCAGGAGGTTTCATGTCCCATCTGCTTGTCAAGAGAATTTGCGGAAAATTGGCGGAACAGGTTCATTTCAAACGTCAAATTTCAAAGTAGATTGCAAGGTAAATCACTAATGAAATCAATGTAAACAAAAAAAACAAACAAATAAATACGCTGTAGCGAGATACCATGCATTTAAATAATTACATACGTATTAAATAGCAAATGTGTTTGATGATGTCATCGGAAATTAATGACAAAGAGCGGGTAACTTTTAAATTGACCGTATCCTCGTCATTTGCTGTCCAATTCCAATGAAACTTGTCAGATAGATAACTAACATTATTTTTATTATTAAGCAAAAAATGCTCATACCTAGGTCATATCATCTCGGAAATATAATCTTAAATGTGGGTGAAATGGTGAAGGCACAAACTTAATAACCATTTGTACCTTAAGGTGTAATGATAATTTAAGTTCTAATTTCTAAAAAATAGTTACATTTAAAATCCGAATTTGCAATTAACAAACATTTTCTGGGAACCGTAACTATAATCTCGCAATAAAATACAATTGAAAGTTTTAATTTGCACTCCGTGCCAAACTTTAATGCTTTATTTTAATCATCTCATTTCATGTTTGCCTTTAACCTTCCTAAATTCCCGCTTGCTATTACATATGTATACTTTGAGGTTTTTATGGGAAACCCTTTGCCGTTTTTATGCTTATTTTGAAATAAACAAACCGAGTGCAACCACAAATAAATTCGTTGTCTAGACCGGACCGCAATTGTTGGGCAGGCCGGTAGCATTGTTTTAACAACTGCGATATATCATTTTGCATGTGGCACAGCGCATATTAGCGCGGCTTTTTCCCAACGTTTTCACACATTTTCGTTGCCGAACAAATTACGTACATTATTGCAGAACAAAAGTGAGAAGCAGCAACAAAAGCTGAACCCTTTTCGCTGGGGAGGGATTTTGTGTGCGAGGCTTAGGAATGGGGGACGGTGTTACCAGGGTTACGGGTGCTGTGGCATTATGAAAATGCTTTAAGCAGAAAATTGGATTTTCTTCTTTTTTTTTGTATTTTTTTTTATTTTTTTGCTGGCCATCTTGAATGGAAAACAAAACACAAAACAAAAAAAAAAGGGGCAATAACAGTAAAGCCCCGGTAGCAACAAAAAATAATAAGTATTAAACATCAGCGGCGGAGCAAGAATAAATGTTAGATATGCTGACAAAGGTAATACAATAAATACGAAATGACGTTCCCGGCTGCTGTTAATGTTAAATTTTACGTAGCACACTTTCGGGCGCCCTCGAGAGGTGGTACATGGCGTTTCCGGGAAGGTTGGCTTTCCTTTTGTTAGTTCGTAATCGTGCTGATTGTACTGTTTCCCGGCACTGTTTGGGTTCTTTAATTTCATTTCGGTCCCATTCTTATTTATTTAACATTAGTTTTTATTTGACGACCCATAAAGGCCGACACCCACAACAGGAAATGTGAAAAAATGTGAAACAATGTGCCAAGTGCCGGCGCCCGGGCATAAGGCAAACAAAATTAAGCCGAATTTAAAGTAGAATTAAATCTTATTTCCCCTTTTTACAGTTCAGGGGGCCCTACTAGGGGCACTACTCGTATAAATCAAAAGCAGCCCCGTAATTGGCTAATCGTGGGTGTGTAAACTGCGATAAGCTGGGGCAATAAAACGATAACCCAGCTGATAAGTCACCGCCTTACGAGAATTCTGAATCATGCGGCACTCGGCACTCAGCACTCAGCCCTTGTGTCCACACGGTCCACTACGTCCCGGTGTTTGCCCAAAAATCACTAAAGATAACGAGCTGTACTCGTAGTTGCAATTACGAGGGCGCCCTGGCACTGCCATGGATTGGAAAATCGGTTCATAAAACTCGCCGCTTTGGCCGCAACTTGTGCTGCGTTCGTAAACACATCAGGGCCCGATTGGCTGCACGTTCGTGTGGCAGCCCGCACTAAAAGGCTCTCACAGCCATTTGGCTGCAACTCGTACATATTGGCATTAGACATAATCCCCGCCATGGCACTGCCACTGCACGCAACAACTTGCTTATGGCACATGACCCGAAATCACTACCGAAAATGTATCGTCGAAACAATAAAATGGCACTGCAATCGAAGCTAGTTACAGCAGGAGTTTAATTATTTTTGTAATCTAGATTTATTCACTTTTTTAACTAGCTATATCACAAAACTAACATAAATTGCTAGCCACTGATATTTCCTTTCTTACAGCTATAAAATGTAATTGAATAGGAGGGATATTTTTATTTGAAGTCAATCTGAAAAAATTGTAGGAATTTCATTGTCTGAATAATTTTATTTACATAAAACAGCTAAAAATAATTTCCTAAATATTGTATAACCAAGCTACAAGAATGCAATTTAAAATTTTTTAGAATTTATTACCCAGTATGATTTATTGCCCACAAAATTCATATTCCCTATACAAATCCAAAAAACACAAAACTTGTTCAATCTTATATTGTACACGTATCTTTTACTTTAATTCTATGCGTGTCATACCCTTGCATTCATATAATAATAATATTTTCCTCACAAATATACCTCATTGGTTCAATTAAATGTTATACGCATCATACATACTTGACCATTAAGATTTAAGTAATCATTGAGTAATCATTTTGTAAGAAAAAATGTAATATTATTTTTCTCAGACTTTTGCTATGTTTTTTAAGTTTTCCCAAGCACAATTAACACTTAATTGGATGGTATTCAAATTGAAACACTTTTCTTAACGTTTTGCCCAACTAACCAAATATTTTCCGTCCTCTGTGGCCGCCATGGCGAGAGTTAGAATTCGCTTTTTTGTGGTCAAAGTCAGACGGAATAGCGACGCACATTAGCCGATAGGACGCGTCCTGCACTTCCTGCGAAATCCTCAAATATCCCCGTGCACTCCTCTTCGAGGGCAGCTGCGAAATGTTGAACGTTTTGGCAGCGAATCCGTTTTTTCATCCTCTTTGCCAGCACACATGGCCGCCAACTGATGGCCATTATCAGCATCATTATGTGGCATTAGGAACCCTGCCACGTACTATAGATGCTGATGACGATGATGTTGTTGCAGCTTAAAGTTGCTTGCGATTTATTTGCGGTCGGTGCGAAAGAGTGCAGCAGAGCTCATTTAAATGGCGAAAATTAAGTTGCCCGAGCTCATTAGGCGAGCATTTTAGTTGCAAATTGGCCAAGGGCCCTGTAACAAGTAGGGATTAAAACTACTACTACAGTTTCAAATGATTATTAATATGCAAATGTGAAGTATCCAGAAGCACCACTCAATTCCTGGAGGAATTGCTTCATTTTTATGGGCAAAAATTACTCGTCAATGGTTTAGTGCTGGATATTTATGAGGCCATAAAATGGAGAGTGAATTTGCGAATTATTTTTAGTGAATCATGTGCTCTTAGCAATCGTTAGCTGCTTTATCAAAACTAGGGCACGTGACTCTCGATAAGAGCAGAGCACTTAAGACGGTTTTTGTTTCCATAGAGCCGCCTGCACCCGTACCGCCTGATAAACAAAGCACTTGACGCCGGGGCTAATACCAATTGAGCAGACATAAGGCCACCAGGCCGCCCTCGGGCCTCGGCCTAGGACCCTCCTCCCTTCACACGTCGTTTGGCCAAAATCCTCCCTCTAATCCTCGCATATTACACGCAGGTGGAGGCTTGCCTTGGCATCAGCAGGAGATAAGCTAAAAGCCCCTTCGAAATTATTACGGTCGGCATTCGCCAGCTTTCATTCCCTCAAAGGATTGCCAAGGTATTTCCATTAAATAGGAAACAATGCGACAGCCATGCGCAATTTAACCAGCAAAAATTATGTTTTATGAGTTGTTTGAAGTCGCCTGAGGCAATTCAATTTGTAGGCAAATACAATACAATTTAGCAAACAATTAATTTTGTAATTTATTGTATTAGAGGCAACACTTTTGGCTCATTGGTTTTTGTATTGATTGTCTTGCTTATTTTGTTTACAAGAATTTGCAAAAAAACGCAAGCTTCGAGAATGCGAGTTACTGCAGAAATTCAGAAATGTTTGTATAATTAAAATGTCAACAAATTTATTGCCCAGTGTAAGTTATTAACAAAATCCAAAATATTCATATTACCTACACAAGTTGAAATACCAGTTGCAGGCGAATCAAATGCAATATAAATGCAAAAAAAATTTCAACACGAAAATAAATATCATTTAATTTTGAAGCCCTCAATAAAATGCTCTACATACCTTTCAGATTCCGTGAAAATTACACAAATGCTATCTATATATTGTAGAATCGAAGGTAAATCATATTTTTCACTTTGTGGTAATCTGTGACATGGAAATTGGAATTTCCCTCAATATATCGACCAAATGACACACTGATTTTGTCTTGTCAGTAATTAATTTGTATATTATTGTGGCAACCACGTATGACAACGCTTTTTGGACAAAAACAGGCTCTTTGATCACTCACATGCCCCCCACAAAATAAAACGATATATAGTACTATATGTAGGTTCCTGGATACGCGTGTCATTTTGCGATGATTGATTGATCACTCGGCGGGACATCCTCGGGCGCTGGCTCCTCCTCAATAGACTCACTGCCCTCCAGCGCCTGTCAGCGGGTGTCACTGCCACCTTTCGGGTACATCGGAGCTGGGAATGGGACTCCAATCGTGGGCTGTGCCCACTCAATCACTGATAATGGGGCCGCCTTCCTTAAAGTTGAAACCGAAAATGCGAGCAAATCAAAGGGGCAACTGGACCGGTGGTTGGTAATTGGGTTTCGGTTATTCGCCGATTAGCTTTTTTACCGAATCGAAGAGATAAGCCAGCGCAACCGCAGGTCTGTTTAACAATCGCAAAGTGGTTGTGATAAAACCAGAGTGAAAAACAAAAAAAAACAAGTAGAAACGCTGTAGTCGAGCTTCCTCGACAACGAGATACCATGTACCTCTCCTGCCGTTGCCGTGGAAAGGGGTGGGTAAGACTTTAATTAGTCATATCTTCTATATTTGTTGTCGGATCTGATCGTAATTTTGCATGCACGTGTTTGACGATCAGCAGGCTTAGCAGACTTAAAATTAAGTCTTTAGCTTTTACCATTGTAGAGATATCGATTTTTTTGTGATTACGAGGGCAAAAAAGGGGCGTGGCAAAAATCTGGAAATGGCATTATCTGCATAATAGTTAAACGGTCCTAATTAAAAAAAAACAGGTCTCTAGCTCTTATTTTGTCCAAGTTATCGAAGAAAATACAGTTTTATGCAAATTACGAAGGCGGAAAGGGGCGTGGCCAAAATTTGAAATAAACTCGACCTGCGTACATATATAACGGACCTAAAGCAAAAAGAATTACACGTCTAGCTCTTACCATCTCCGAGAACGACGTGTTCATACATACAGACGGACAGACGGACGGACAGACGGACGGACGGACAGACGGACAGACGGACAGACGGACATGGCTAGATCGACTCGGCTGTTAATGCTGATCAAGAATATATATACTTTATAGGGTCGGAAACGTTTCCTTCTCCCTGTTACATACTTTGCACAAACTTAATATACCATTTGTACCTTAAGGTACATGGTATAAATATGAAAAAGTTGGCCCAAAGATTAGGTAGGGGCCTCGGCCCGCGAGAGAGTATCGGTGGGAGAATTGTTTAGATTAGCCGGCGGGCTAATTGGTTCATAGAGGGCCAGTGGTTTAAGGCGATCGCACAGTTCTTTCTGCACCGCTGAGGTGGCAGGTCGCGAAAAAATTCAGACACCAGCTAATTGGTTTTTCGCTTCAGTTTAGTGTAAGTGTTGTGCTAAAAAAAACTCCCCCCTAAATTGCCTTTTTATGACCAAAGTGTGCTCGAGTGCCGTGTGCCCAGTTAGCCTTCTTAAGGTTCGAAATCGCAGTGCCACGTTGGCCAACTCGCTTGTTGGCTTAAGATTATCTTATACGTGGAGGGTATGAAATTTGCGAGGTTATCGATGTTGCGATAACCGCGCTATCAGCTCGTAAATTAAATATTTACGAAATCTTAGACACAGCACGCGCAATTAATCAAAAGTATTTGGCAATTGCATTATACTTAATGGTAATTTGTGCGCCGATAACATATCTTAATTGATTTTTGATAATCATCTCGCCGACATGCGGCTAACGATGATTTCAATTAGCCATCTACGGCGTGCACATGGCCATAGCCGTGACGTCAGAGCACGTGATGGATGGATCATGTGGAGCCTGCAAATTGGAACCACTCAAATGTCAAGTTGAAATTTGACAGCACACAGAGACCGCAATCGGTTTGTCGATAATATTTTTACGGCCCCCAGCGCAACGGATTTCTTAATGAGCCCCCAGAAACACGGCTCCGCTCCCAGTACCCCCATGAACCCGTAATTGCGGACATAAACCAGCGGGGAATAGCACTGTTCTTCTATCCCCCGTCCGATATCCGATAATCAGGCATTTGCGTGAAGTTTGCCCCCCAAGATTTATGGCCAACTTAAAGGCAATTGTCTGGTGGGTGCAGATTTATGGCTAAGCTTGATGTACAAAACTGAGGCGATAAGTCCGAGACCGAGCCATAGCCGGGCTCTCTGATTTATCCATCGATAGCCAATGGGCACAAAAACCGCCAGACTGCCAGCCAGCCAGCCTGCTGCACTTAATCAATTTCTATAAACTGTTGTGGAAATGGCGGAAAGGCCATTCTATTCCGGTAACAAATAGGCTGATATGCAAATGGCTGAAAGCAAAGGTTCATAGGTTGAAGGGAAGTGACTTCATAGGGCTTCATCGCTTTAAGGGGTTCTATATATCAACGCTTAAAGTTTGAACTATCAAACTACACTTAATAACTAATAAGGAAACTACACTTAATAAGGAATATATTCCTGAAAATAACCAAAAACCAAATCTATTCAATGTAATATCCCTCTTAGGGATGAGCAACAGAAATTTTAACAAAGCTAGATTCAAATATTCTACATATTTCAATACTAACTAAAACACATTTAATATATCTAGCCTTTATTAACTAATTTAAAGAAAAGGTACCCAAAATTTGTACCAGCAACATACTTAAGATGTTAATCTTTTTGGAAATACTTTGTATACCATGTAACATACCTTAAGGTATGTTGTCATATTACAAATTTTCAAAAACTATTATCAAATCGAAACTAAAGACTCTGTCACTTACGAGACACTTAAAAACTGAAAAGTACGTCGGTCATAAATTTTTGAAATTCTTACCTCTTATAGGTTATTTCCACTCCCTTGATTGATCAATTTATGAAGCTCTTAAGATTCTAGACTTCACTCCATTCATTGCGAAAGCCCTTTTGTGCGGAAGCAACTTCCAGACGCCGTAAATCAGAACGCTCGTATCTTCGACAAACACCCAAAACTATCGAAATATTCCAGCAGACAGCGCGTCTCTTTATCAGCCAGTCGGTTGTCGGTTGTCGGTCGAGAGCGAGAGTCAATCATTTATTATAATAATTTATTTTATGGCAAAATCACGGCCACGCCACTCGCCCCCAGCTTTATGGTTATAAATATCCAGTACAATCTGTGGAGCGGTGCGACATTATCAGGAAGACAGTGTTGCAAGTGTCCTCCGGCGCAAAGTCGGAGCTGTTTGGCAATAATACTCGTAATAATCATTTGATGCAATAAAAGACTTTCGGGGCTTATTTATAAACCAACTGATTGCCGGTAATTGTTAATAATTTCAAATTATTAATGCGTTCAGCGCCCACTCCAGCGTTAAAAAAAGCGTAACGAATCGAAAGATAATGAAACCGAGGCGATCTCGATAGGCGAGGCAACTTTTTGCTAATCTTATCACTTCGGGCTTGGGCTGTGGGCTCCACATTGTGTGATTGATTGCGACAACAACGACTCAGCAACGACTGCATTCAAGTGGCACTGGAATCGCGCACAATAAACAAAGTGCGTCAGTTCGATCAACAAATCGAATAAAATGTCGAAACATCGGAATGCTTCAACCCATTAACGAGCGTCACAACAGCTCATTATCCTAAGTGCCTTGCAGTGCCAGAAACGAGGCGGCTATTGCTTAGTTTTTTAACATTTTCCCCACAAGCAAATCGAATTCGTCAGAACTGTCCATAAAATTAGTTTATTGGATTGTCCTGTTTTTATCATTTGTGGAAATTTTGTATGACTCTTGCTCGCAGCGTGTTTACTCACTGGGTCCATAAAAGTAGTTACCAAATGTTTATTTGGTCACGAGCCCGATAGCGAATTTTATTACAAATTTATCCCAGCAACAGTTTTTCGATTTATGGATATTCCGTTCAATTGCCTAATATAACAGGAATTCATGAAATCAACTGATAGTCTCTCTAAATAGAGGATTAAATGTATATTTATATCTGGAATTTTAACCAACCTACTAATACCAACAACCTACAATCTTATTGTAGTCATACTTTTAGTTTACCCGTTAGTAATGGATAATTTTTCAAAGAAATTTGAATAGATCTCTGTAAATAATAATCCAGAATCTCAAATGATATGATATTTTCCTATATCCTATATTATTGTAGTGAAAAATTTAATTTCCCTCATTAGTAATTGATAGTTTTTCCACGAAACTTTATACCTGCTAATTGTAGTTTTACTCACAATTTTCCTCCTGAATAATGACCAAATCCTATTGGAAATTTCTTGCAGTTATAGCCACGAGACTCCACAATGGGTGACATGTTCCGGAGCGAGCAGATGGCTCTGTGCCAGCTGTTCATCCAGCCGGAGGCAGCATACGCCTCCATCGCCGAGCTGGGCGAGAGCGGGTGCGTGCAGTTCCGCGACCTCAACGAGGAGGTCAACGCCTTTCAGCGCAAGTACGTCACCGAGGTCAGGCGCTGCGACGACATGGAGCGTCGCCTCCGCTACGTGGAGCAGGAGCTGAAGAAGGACGAGCTGAAGCTGCCCGAACTGAAGGCCGAGGAGGAGCCCGGAGCCCCGAATCCGCGCGAGATTGTCGATCTGGAGGCTCAGCTGGAGAAGACCGAGAACGAGCTGCGCGAGATGTCCGCCAACGGGGCCAGTTTGAACGCCAACTTCCGGCACATGCAGGAGCTGAAGAGCGTGCTGGAGAACACGGAGGGCTTCTTCTCCGATCAGGAGGTGATCAACCTGGACTCCAACCGCAAGCTGGACCCCAATGATCCCGTGCAGCTGCAGGGAGGCGCCCAGCGCGGTCAGCTGGCCTTTGTGGCCGGAGTCATCAAGCTGGAGCGCTTCTTCAGCTTCGAGCGAATGCTGTGGCGCATTTCCAGGGGCAACATCTTCCTCCGCCGCCAGGACATCGACGGTCTCTGCGAAGACGAGGAGACGGGCAGACCAGTCCTGAAGACCGTCTTTGTGGCCTTCTTCCAGGGCGAGCAGCTCAAGCAGAGGATCAAGAAGGTGTGCTCCGGCTACCACGCCTCCGTGTATCCCTGTCCCAGCGCGCACAACGAGCGGGCGGACATGATCAAGGATGTGAATGTGCGATTGGAGGACCTCAAGTTGGTGCTCAGCCAGAGCTCCGATCACCGGAGCCGCGTCCTCAGCTCGGCATCGAAGCACCTGCCCCGCTGGTCGATAATGGTCAAGAAAATGAAGGCCATCTATCACATCCTCAACTACTTCAATCCCGACGTGACCGGCAAGTGTTTGATCGGCGAGGGTTGGGTGCCCACCAACGACATTCCCACGGTCCAAAATGCCTTGGCCCGAGCCTCGAAGATCTCGGAGAGCTCCATCCCGGCCTTCATGAACGTGATCGAGACGAACGAGCAGCCGCCGACCTATACGCGCACCAACAAGTTCACCAGCGGCTTCCAGAACCTGGTGGATTCGTACGGCATGGCCTCCTACAGGGAAGTGAACCCCGCCCTGTATGCCTGCATCACCTTCCCCTTCCTGTTTGCCGTGATGTTCGGCGATCTGGGTCACGGCCTCATCCTCGTGGCCTTTGCCTCCTTCCTGATCATCCGCGAGAAGCAGTTGGCTTCCATTCGCGAGGAGATCTTCAACATCTTCTTCAGCGGCCGCTACATCATCCTGCTCATGGGCATCTTCTCTCTGTACACTGGACTCATCTACAACGACGTCTTCTCCAAGTCGATGAATATCTTTGGTTCGGGTTGGAACATGAACTACACCAGGGCTGTGATCGAGGATGAGAACCTGAAGTATCTGACCCTGAGGCCCAATGACACGGTCCACAAGACCTATCCCTTTGGCATGGATCCCATTTGGCAGATGGCCGATAACAAGATCATCTTCCTCAACACCTTCAAGATGAAGCTCTCGATCATTGTGGGCGTCCTGCACATGATCTTTGGCGTGTCCATGTCGGTGGTGAACTTTATCTACTACAAAAAGTACGCCAGCATCTTCCTGGAGTTCCTGCCGCAGGCTCTCTTCCTGCTGCTGCTTTTCGGCTACATGGTCTTCATGATGTTCTACAAATGGGTTGTGTACAACGACACCGTCGAAGGCCCCCTTTCCCCGGCCTGTGCTCCCTCGATCCTCATCCTGTTCATCAACATGATACTCCAGGGCTCGCAGGACACCCCTGAGCCCTGCGAGGAGTTCATGTTCGACGGACAGAAGACCCTGCAGCAGATCTTCGTCATTATTGCTGTGATCTGTATCCCATGGATGCTGCTGGGCAAGCCCATCTACATCATCATCAAGCGGAAGATAAGCGGCGCTCCTCCCAGCAGTTCTGGCGGAGGAGGAGGTGGTCATGGGGACGACGAGGAGATGGGCGAGATCTTCATCCACCAGGCCATCCACACCATCGAGTACGTGCTGAGCACGGTGTCCCACACGGCCTCCTACCTCCGATTGTGGGCCCTGTCTCTGGCCCATGCACGTAAGTTTATCTAAAGATTTTTACTTAAAAACGAAATGGTTTTGGGTCCATTATTAGGTCAAAATCAAGGAGAAAACACAAGCAATAACCCTTTACTTTACGTCATTGTCTCCCGAGATTAGCCTCACCCGATTTTTAATTTCCAATATCTAATTTCCTAATCAAACACTCTGATAAATTGTTGAGAGTTTTTAATTTTCAAAATCGTATATATTGTAATCAGAAATGTTGATAAGTAGTGAGTGAGTCCTCTATTTTTATTGGCATTTCGATAAACTTATTGGTTCAACATATTGTTGACATTATGAGGTCCAAATTCAATTAGGCAGTAAACTTATCTCTTGAAATAGTCATAGAAAATTTGGCGCCAAGCTCTGAGAACACTTTCAATTACTGATAACAAATGATAAAACATTTATATTTTCGTGCAATAAATGTCAAAGTATCGAGGGTAATGAAAATACGGTCACGAGTTATGTTGTAAAGATCCAAACCAATGCTGTCATTGAATCACAAGCAAGTTTAGCTTATCAGCGATAAATAAGAATTAATTTAAATTTATATCATATTTCAGAGCTCTCTGAGGTGCTGTGGAGCATGGTGTTCTCGATGGGCTTCGGCTACGATAACTACATCGGCGCGATCCTCATCTATGTGTTCTTCGGAGCCTGGTCCCTGCTCACCGTGGGCATCCTGGTGCTCATCGAAGGACTCTCCGCCTTCCTGCACACCCTCCGCTTGCACTGGTGAGATTGAGGACTATCCATTCATTTGAATTGTCAATTAACTTTGGCTTTTTGCGTATTGCAGGGTGGAGTTCATGAGCAAGTTCTACGAGGGCGCTGGTTACGCCTTCGAGCCCTTTGCCTTCAAAACAATCCTGGATGCCGCCGGTGACGAGGAGTAGAGAGAGTAAGGAGATGGACGAGTGAAGGGGCGCAGGACGCACTCGCATATTTTTTTTCGCTTCTTTATGGAAAAAAATAAATATATTTCGTTTGATATGCATGCTAGACCGAATACTTTTCCTCCTAGTTGGCTCATTTCTGGCTGTGTCAGCCGACGACAAATGTTTGTCATATATGCTTTTTGACAGCTCTGCTCCGGTCACTCCGCCGCCCTCCCCCAAATGACAACTGCAGACAAGCCCCCATCCCCGCCCGCACTCTATGCGATACAATATTGTATGCTATATAAACTGCACATATCCGTAACAATCTCAAAGCAAATTGCTTGCCATCCCCTCAAAGAGAGCGAGCAAAGTTTGGCGTAGTGTTTGGGTGCTGGTGCGGGTGCGGATGGCATTTTTTCTCATTAGAAAAGTTGTCATTTGCTGAAATTATGTTGTCAGTTCGACTGTCCATTGGGCATTGGGTTGTGAAATTGCACACTAGGCAATTTAAATAATAATGGTAAGATAACACACAAAGATGTCCCGCAAAGCAACATGGATATTGCATGAAGAAATAATAATAATAGTTTGACAGGCGATGCAACTGACAAGGATACTCGCACAGATAAATGAAATGTTTCACAGAAATGTGTGCTCAAAAGCACAACTACATTAAATTTGAAATCTGCCTATAAAACCAAGCAAAAATGCAATGTAAATATTCACATTTTATTCAGTTTTACCTCAGTTTGTTCAATCATTTATTTAGAAACCTAAAAAACCATTAAAGTGATCAATTTCGACCGAATTTATGGGAAATTATTTTCAATTTCAATTTTCATCCTTAGGCTTTTGAAGTACTTTTGGGCTGCTGATACGGCCCAGGACGCTTTGCCAAATATTTGCATTCGAACTCAATTGGTTGCGTTTTGTGTTTATTTCCCTTTGCTTGTTGGCCAAATTCGATGTGTTCGCCTTTTTTTTGGGGGGTATTTTCCCGGGCATCGGAGTCCTGACACTGACGGAGCAAAGGAAACGGCAAGCAGGTGCATCCGCGGAGGCGCAGGACGATCCCCGGATACAAAACACACGCAATGCAAATAGGAATTGAAATTGGCGGCCAAGCGCTTTGAACCCGCATGTCAAATGCTGTTTTCGAAAACACCAACCAACAATGGCAGTGAAAAGAACAAGAACAAGGTGTTCCAAACGAGATGGAGGAAGCGGGAATACTCTTTCCAGGGCTTACCTATTGTCATAGAAAAACTAAAACCTCCAAAAATTCCCCAGTTTTTTCACTTGTGTTGCCAAGGTGGCGTATACTTAATACATGCAATTAACAATTACGTATACGCACTAACAACTACAAAATAAAGCCCAAATTTAACTCGAAAAGATGCCTAAAAAACGCGGCAAAATATTTATCACTTTTGTGGCAAACATACCATAAAGAGTTGAACCATTTTCGGTTAGGGTATCGCCACAAAAAACACTATCAGCTATCTGCCATCCCCATGGCCATTTTGGCCTAGTGGCTGCCATGGTTTTGTCTTGTTTGTGCAGCTGACATTCTGGTCAAGTTAGCCGCTGTTGCTTCTGCTCTCTCTCTCTTTCGCTTTGCCAGCAAAAATAAAACATTTCGCATTACGCATACGCCACGTACGCCATCGGGAACAAAGGCTCCACACGCCCCGGAAAAATGAGAAAACTAAAAACAAGTACATCCAGTCATAGCCTGGGCAGGGCAGGCAATCCATTGGCGATCGGCATATAAATATGGCTGCAAAATACTATACATTAAACAAATAAATGTTTGTGCATGCATAGAGACAGTTGGCCATAAATTATGTGCCCTGGCCTAATGCATTTGGCCTCGTATTAATCAATGTTTGTCCTGGTTTTGCATTTGCATTTGGCCTCGCATTTTTTACAAAACTTCTGCGGCATTTGTTTTAATTTATTTGTCCCCCAACTGGCCTTTTTTATTCGGCAGTTGTCATTTGATTTTTTACGTGAATATAAATCAAAGTGCATTTGTTTGGGTGTCGCTGATTTGCATTGGGATTTGTTTGAAAATCTGCAAAATGCAAGCACACGGCCCAAGCAAAATCGATACAATAATATAGCATAGATATTGCTTTTTAATTGTTCGCATATTTCTTATTTTCTTTGAACATTTTTTGTTTTTGATTCAGCCGACATATGCAGCTCCCGTCTAATTGAATGCCATGCCAAAGAATTTTTCTTTTATGTATCCTTCTTCTTTTTGTGCCTTTATTTGTAGCAATTAAATAAATATGCAATTTGTTGAATTGCTTTGATATAAAATTAATGAAATATGCAGGCGGCATAAAGCCTGGGCTAGTTCTTTACTTTTATTGCGGATTTATTTGCAGCAGCAATAGAAGCAACAGCAGCAGAGGCTTTTATAACCATCGGAAATCAGAATCAGAATCGGAATCGGCATCAAAAGCATAAGCCAGGCCCAAATCTGAGCATCTAGATCAACTTCTTGGTGTCCCAGTTTTATTATCGCAAAGCAAGGACCTGCTTTCCAAATTACCCGACTGCTGGTGGTAGGCCTTGCCAGATTTTACGACCGTCCAACAAAGTCCGTAAATCAAAAGCAGATAATTTTCCAACAGCTTCACTTTCTTACTGGGCTTTGGGTATACCTACTCGTACTCTACTTTATGGGCTAGTAGTACCTTTGGTGGTGGGCCAGCGAAATGGACAGCGAACAGCGGCGGAATAAAATAATTGTTCAGTGAGTGAGAGCCACAAATTATAAAATTTTTACGCTTTCCCCCCGCCAGTGCGCCGGCAACCTTGGGGCTACTAAATTTACATACTCTCGGTTGAAGATCCACCGCCCACCCAGCTGGACGCACGTTCCAACTTTTACTTTATTTATGCCGGCAAAAAGGACAAAATCAAGGCAGGACCTCAGGGATGGGTTGGCACAGAAGGGCGCAGGCGGGCGCAGGCGGGGACCGGGGGCAGAAAGTGTGTGAGCACAATTGCGCGTCATAAATTTGAATTATTGTGCTCTTTGCATTTGACAACGACTTAAAAGCACTTGCAGCGATTTGGGCCAGCTCGGCTCAGTCCGGCTCCATTCAGTTCAGTTCAGTTCAGTTCGGTTCAGTTCAGCGAGAACGCCGGGGCAGTCAGCCATGAACATGTCCTTGAGACATACACGAGAGCTTGTTTCTGCACTCAAAACAAAAGTTCACAAGGAAATACCTAACTCACAAAGCCAAGGCTTAAACATTGCAGAATTTGAAACAATATCTCTAAAATTTATTAAGAAAAACCCTTCATTTTACCCCTTATTCTCTAATCGGGAAACATAAAAAACAGACCTAGTTTGTGTAAGATATTGGAGGAAAACCTTTGTAAAATAGAAGAATAGTTTACATTTATTTTAAGTATATCTAAAATGCAATATTTAGCTATTACAATGAAACAGAAAAAAAGAACTTGGAGCTATAAAACTATAAATTTAAAGAGCATAAGTTTATCCCGAAAGGTTAGTGATCCTTTAGCGATACTTTTCTTACATTTTTTACCAAAAATTTAGCCAATTCGATTTTACTTTGTTATTTTAAGTGATCTTTTCGCTATGAACATATAACTCACTAATCAATTTTCAGCTCAAGTTCTTCCATTTTCCAGTATTAAGAAAGTTTTCAGCTCCCTAGAACTTTTGCCAATTTATGAATCTAAGTAGTATTACCTAATATTTTCAGTGCGTAATCTTTTTTGCACACTCACTGACTCTGGTTGGCTGCACAAACGCCGCCACGCCCACAAGGCGGCCGAAACAACAAAGCCAGAGACATTTTTAGTGGACATTTATTTTATGCTTGAAACGCATTGAAATTTTCGCCCAAGGCGCCACAGCTTTGTTGACGATGAAGTCGGTCAGCTCGGCGGCGCTGTGTGTCTTTTTGTCAGCCCATAAAATATTCACCCGCCCACGTTTATGGCCCTGTTTCCTGCGTCCTGCTTCCTGATTTTAGCTTTTCCCTCTCTCTGCTTTCTGGCTGTAAGTGGGCGAGCAGAAAAGTGCATTAGCACACTCTTGGCCGAAAAGCATTGTGCGCTTTCCCTAATTAGCCAGAAACTGAAGTAGATGCAGCTGCAGTTGGCTGACGTCTTCTTCTCGGTTCTGGTCAGGTTGTCGATGCCTTTCGGCCCGAACGGACGGATTAATTTGTCTGCCAATGCGGGCTGTGCTGACAGGCAGGCCAAAACCACAAAATGCTCGAGATGTACACATTCCCGGAGAGCCATTCAAAGAAAAGCCAAGTAATTTGATATTTGCAGAAATGTATATATGTGATATATGTTTGCGGCTGGAAAGGGGAGGGGGCCAAGGGGCGTTGGATTGACCATGTTAACAATAAACAATTGACCACACGACATGACAAGCAACGAATGTGCCGGCCAAAAATGTTTCCATCAAAATTTAAAGGCTGGCAAGGGGATGCGACATGGAAGTTCTCATTAAAAAACAGAATTAAATCGAATAAGATAAGCCAAATTTTATATTTTAGTTATTATATGCATCACTTATTTTACTTATTTCAAGAAATTACTCACTTTTAGGCACGAAACTAGAAGGGAACTATTATTTATATTTGTTTTACTTTTCTCTCCAAGCAAATACCACTTAAATACTTCAGAAATATTTTTAATTTTTGTATAATTGTTGCTTTAAGCGAATGCCTTTAGGTCGCATTAAATGAATATACAGATATTATTCATTTATTCACGAAAATAAACGCTAATGGTCAATAACTTTGCATTTCAAATGAACGCCACTCAAATGCATTATTTAGTTTTGCCCTTTCATTGGGCATTATGAACCAATTAAAAATCATAAGCCTTCATTAATATTTATGAAGCCATATCATTCCCCGTGAATGACGTTGATTGCTGAGTATCAAAAGCGCTTGCGGGGAGCAATAAAACTATTAAACGATCCAGAACATACTCGGGGAGGAGGCCTTTGTACTCGCTCAATTGTACAGCAATTTTATTTGTATGTTTTTGGCTTATATTTTTTTATTTTTTGTTCGGAGCATTTTTTGTTGTGACTCTAGGCCATGTCTGCACAAATGTTGCATAGCAATTGCTTTGTGTGTTCAATTTTTGGCATAGCAACAAACACGAGCACACACACACACACACCACACAACACCCAACACACAACACACAACCCACAACCAACAATGGCCAGTCAAACAAATGAACAAGAGCGCACAAATTTTGCAGCTGTCAGTGCCAGCAGCGGCAGGAGCCAGGATTCAGGATCCAGGACACGAACCACAAAGCAGGATTTTTTATTTGCTCACAAAAAAAAAGAAAAAAGGGAGAAAAAAATTAGAGAAATATCGAAGAAAAAGCAAACGAAACCCCAAAATTGTGGTTTAAAATAATTGTTTGGTTTTGGTTTCTTGCGATTTTATTTTTCGCATTCGGAAAATGCAATGGCCGGCAGCCAAAAATTCTGGGAGGCGTGGCCGCAAATTGTTAAATGCTTAGTTGTCTGCAAAGAATTTGTCGCCAGGAGGCGTTGAGGATGCTTTTTCCATTTTCCACCGCCCCCACACGTATTCGTAATATGGCCGCTGGCGTTTCCCACCAAAAAACGAAAAAAAAGGGGTGTGTTCTCCGGCGGCTGATAGATGTTGATAAATGTTTTTTGGGGCTCCCTCCGGACGCCTCAGTTCCCGCTCGTCCGATATGAACGATGGAGTATTGATAAATGGCATATTGTCTGAGGTGCCAACAAGCTTGGGGGCTGCAGTCTGCCATTAAATTATGGTATGCGATCACTACTCCATGAAGTTTTGAAATGGCAAGCAAACAGAACCAGCCAGACCTATTGCAATCCTTTAGTAAGGACAAGGTGTCTTTATGTCCTTAAAAATTCCCAAGATTTTCCAACCAAACTGGGGCTTTCAAATCCCACCAAAAGTTATAATCCTTTCATACGAAAATCTTGCTTTATCTAAAAAAGGTGCCAAAGAAGTTGCAAAAAATATGCAGCAAAATTTGCATCCATTTCCTTACTTTTCATACAAAACGCTTCCTTTTATGAATCCTTATAAAATATTTAGTTAATGATGTATTATCCAAATTGCGTTGATTTTAAATAAAACAAACAGCAAAGACGCAACGAGGACTTTAATAAGCCCCAATGAATGCCTAATAAAAAGCAACTCGAACAGTGCCAACACACTCATTTTATGTGCATTTATTTAGTTTTTTTCTGCTGGTTAGCAGGCCGCACTATTTAAGTAGCTTAGGCAAATGTAATTAGGCTGACAATCAGCAGCTAATAAACCTCAAAGCAGCAATTAAACGCAACGACTGCTTAAAGCGCCGGGTCCTGTGATGCCACCAGCCACGCACACGTTATCCTTTGTTGTTATTGCGCTCCTTTGGCCAGGGTCACCATTTAATTGTGCGCCATGTTCAACAGGCCATTGTACATGCGTATTAAATGTAATTAACTCATTATAAATGATAACGTGGGCTCCGCAGGGCTCCCGTTCCCGTTCCCATGCCCGATCCCGCCATTCAGGTGCGTCTTGAGCCAGGACCTCGGGAATCCTTGCGGCCGGAAAGACGCCTCCAAGGACATCTGCGGCAACGGCGATGGCGGCTGCTGTCACAGCTAATTTAGCCCGGCAAGCCAGCCAGAACGTGTTAGGTTGCGCCGGGGTAAATGCGAAATTATTACCGGAAAAGGACAATGCGACGCACTGGCCATTACTCAGTACACCGGAGCATAACCAGGACTAGAATTCCAGTTTCTCAGGTAATAAAAACGCCTTTATGCGCTCGAGTGCTGCCCGTGCCGCTCCCTGCTTTATTTTCATAGTTTGTCTGTCGCCCTATTTTCACGCTCTTGCCACCCGGAGGCAACGTGGCCCTTTTAATTATGTAACATCTCCACCACTCCCACCACCACAACGGAGGTCTCTGGCTCCGTTTTCCTGCCTTTTCCCGCCCGTCTGTCGGTGTTTTCCGCAACTTCCGCTAGTTGCGCATTTCCGCCGGCGAGTTGCGTGCACTTCACGTGTGAACTTAATTCAGATAAAGCGGCCGCCGCTGATAAGTTTAATTGGCTAAAGCGCGCTGGCCTAAATGGTGACAAAGCGTTTGCATTTGTCGTTGTCGTCTCTCAAGCGGAAAGCTGCAAAAACTGCGACACAATTCGGAGTTTNTTTTCCCGCCCGTCTGTCGGTGTTTTCCGCAACTTCCGCTAGTTGCGCATTTCCGCCGGCGAGTTGCGTGCACTTCACGTGTGAACTTAATTCAGATAAAGCGGCCGCCGCTGATAAGTTTAATTGGCTAAAGCGCGCTGGCCTAAATGGTGACAAAGCGTTTGCATTTGTCGTTGTCGTCTCTCAAGCGGAAAGCTGCAAAAACTGCGACACAATTCGGAGTTTGTTTTGTATGTTACGCACCTATAAATTTGCATAAATGGACAGCCTAACAAGAGGTAAAACTTAAATAAAAACCATTTTCAGTGAGAAATTCTTCCAAAAAATTACTCAATGAATCAAAATTTCATAAAACTCTTAATTTTCTTCCAGCTTTTGAACAGCTAAAGTAACAGGATGGCTCCTTTTGGGATTTATTTGCGGATCCGACAACCTTTTAAGGTTTTGTTGCCCCTTTCTCGATAGAAAGTTCCCTTTCTTCCTTATCAAGTTTTGGTCACACATATATATTTTAGGTGTTACCATCAGATACTCAAAAAACCAAGAAAAGCTGAACAGATTGAAGAGTAGGCCGTTTTTGGTAGTTGTCACTTGTAAAGGAAAATTATTTCCCTTTTTTCACCAGTAACGTTACACGCTTCAACAAGGCAACATCTAAATTAAACAAATATTCAGAAAAAAAAAAGAACATTCTGGACAACACAAAACAGAAATTAGTGAACACGATTTGTAATAAACGCCTGCACGTCGCTCAAGCAGAACCAATAATACTGCTGAAAGTGCTGAATAATCCCAGGATTGTCCATTCCTCGTTGTTCTTTGGAAATATAAAATAATATAATTATACATTTCATTTAATCAAAGAAGTCCTCTCCACACCCGCTACATTGTGAATCACCTTGCCGCACAGTAATATACAAAATCATGAAGAAAATCGACCTTTTCTAATACCTAAGAACAATTGCCCTCCCAGGTTTGTCCATATTCCAAAGTTCTTTGGCAATCCTTTTTTTTTCAACAAAATCTTTCAACAAAATCGTTGACAGCAACCCACAACCCTATACAGGTGTGACCAAACGCATTTTGAAGAGTAGGCCGTTTTCGGTAGATGTCACTTGCAAAGGAAAAGTTTTTCACATTTGACTAGTAACGTTACACGCTTCAACAAGGCAACATCTAAATTAAACAAATATTCAAACATTTTCGAAGAACATTCTGGGACATTCTGAACAACACAAAACAGAAATTAGTGAACAAACACGAGTTGTAATAAACGCCTGCACGTCGCTCAAGAAGAACCAACAATACTGCTGAAAGTGCTGAATAATCCCAGGTTTGTCCATTCCTCGTTGTTCTTTGGAAATATAAAATAATATAATTATACATTTTATTAAATCAAAGAAGTCCTCCACATCTGCTACATTGTGAATCACCTCGCCGCACAGTAATATACAAAACCATGAAGAAAATCTACCTTTTTTAATACCTAAATATAACTATTGTAATCCCAGGTTTGTTCATAATCCAAGGTTCTTTGGCAATCTTATTTTTCAACAAAATCTTTCCTCAGATCGTTGACAGCAACCCACAACCCTATACAGATGATATATTAGCAAGGATCCTCGCGTGGGTCTGGCCCTTGAGATGCGCAATGGTGCAACGCACCCCGAAAATCGGTGCATTGCTTGCACTTGGAAGCCCCCTGGCTTCGCTTTACACATTTTGATTGCTTGGCTCGTTTACTCAGCGTTTGAAGAGATTAAATCCATTACGCTTCTCCAGGACCAGGACCAGGACCATAACTTGCAGTTTTCCCGCGTTGCAGCCGGTGTGTTGTGACAATTTCAAGAACGCCTCAGTTAAGAGTCCTTCGAGTCGCAGGTATCCTCGTTGTCGTCTTCGATGATTGGATCCTGATCCGGCTCTGGACGTGATCCTGCCGGTGTCGAGGGCCGGATCCGGATCCAACCATCAGAGACGACAACCAGGACGTCTGCGAGTCGAAGGACTCTAAACTGAGGCCTTCAAGCAACTCCTCCAACTCGCTGGCTGGCTTCTATTGGCATTTGAAATAAACTTGAAAATGTAATATACATATATACTTGAAAATATACACAAAAAGATGTAGTTGCGATTTTCGATCTCTTTACGATGTCTTGTTTTTGTTTATTAATAAGAAGCTGACCATCAGCTTGATGGCGTAGGAGTAGGCGCCAAACACGTATCCGTAGACCAGCCGCTTCTCGATCTCCGCGAGGTAACCGTTGAGCAGCAGATGGTAGTAGGCGGTCACCACAAGGATCATGAGTCCGATGGCAGCCTCGGATATCAGCAGCAGGTAAACGTAGATGGGTGCTCGGTGGAAGGGCTGGCGCATTTGGTCCTCCGCGTGCACATCGGACGATAAATGGGCTAGCGATCGGGCAGCAAATACGGCCTCTGAACTCGAATTTCATTTGGGGAATGACAGGCAACTCCAATGTTCCAACTCGGATGGCACATTACTAGCTACGCTTTGAGCCTCATCGGGGTTTAAATATAAATTAATCTGTATTGACTGTTTCCCACCTATACCCTATAAGTTTTCCCTTTAATTTATCTTATTGTAGCCCTACCATATATTGGACATTTAATGTTTTGTATCCCTATACATTTTAGGTGTTACCAGGAACCCAAAAAACCTAGTAAAGCTGAACATTTCGAAGAGTAGGCCGTTTTCGGTAGATGTCACTTGTAAAGTAAAAGTTTTTCACATTTGACTAGTAACGATACACGCTTCAACCAGGCAACATCTAAATTAAATAAATAAATATTCACAAAATTTCGAAGAACATTCTGGGACATTGTGAACACAAAACAGAAATTAGTGAACACGACATGTAATTAACGCCTGCACGACGCTCAAGAAGAACCATTAATACTGCTGAAAGTGCTAAACAAACTCAGGTTTGTCCATTCCTCATTCTTGTTCGGAAATCCTAATTTAATGATTTTTTTATTAAATCAAAGAAGTCCTCTCCACACCCGCTACATTGTGAATCACCTTGCCGCACAGTAATATACAAAATCATGAAGAAAATCGACCTTTTCTAATACCTAAGAACAATAATTGCCCTCCCAGGTTTGCCCATATTCCAAAGTTCTTTGGAAATCTTATTTTTCAACAAAATCTTTCCTCAGATCGCTGACAGCATCCCACAACCCTATACAGATGATATTTTAGCAAGGATCCTCGCGTGGGTCTGGCCCTTGAGATGCGCAATGGTGCAACGCACCCCGAAAATCGGTGCATTGCTTGCACTTGGAAGCCCCCTGGCTTCGCTTTACACATTTTTGATTGCTTGGCTAGTTTACTCAGCGTTTGGAGAGATTAAATCCATTATGCTTCTCCAGGACCAGGACCATAACTTGCAATTTTCCCGGGCCGGTGTGTTGTGACAGGGTGTATTGGGATCAGCGGTGCTGGCGTCTACTGATTGTTGCTTGAAGGCCTCGGTAAAGAGTCCCTCGACTCGCTCGTATCCTCGTTGTCGTCTTCGATGTATGGTTCTGGTTCCGGCTTCGGATGCGATCCTGCCGGGCCTCCAGAGCCGGAGCCAGAACCAAACTTCAAAGACGACATCGAGGATTCAAGCGAGTTGAGGCCTTTGAGCAACAATCCGTAGACATCGGGACCGCTGATCAGATGGTCCCCCAACTCGCTGGCTGTCTTCTATTGGCACTTGGAATAAACTTGAAAATGTAATAAAAATATACACAAATTGATGTAGTTGAGATTCTCTTTTACGATGATATGGTATATTCTTTTTAGGAATATCTTTTCTTTAATATCTGCATATCACAAACTTTACGAGAAAACAGGTAACTCCATAAGTATGCTTCCTACTTTGGTTTATTTAAAATGCAATCATGAAAATCAAACTAATTTCACACTTCTTATTTCATCCAAATCCCATTGTAATATCGAATTCAGCTATTAATCTAATCAAACCAGTGTTTCCCATAATTCAATTTTATTATTTAAACACCAATCTTTTGTAATTACATTGGCCACGATGATTCAGCTCTTAGACCAATTACAGATAAATTTAATCTGTTTAGCAGCTGGGTGACAAATCACTTTCATTTTTCTCCCGGAGAACCATTAGAAATTTCTCTTCATTAAATGCCACAATTCCCAAGGACCTTGGCAACTTCACACAAGCAACAAGGGCGGCAGAAAAATCCTGGAAATTCGATTTAAATCTTGGCCAAGCATACAGCAAGCTGGGCGCCGAGGGAGGAGACTAACTGCCAACATTTACCATCAATAGCCGCATTTGCTTATATCAAGTGAAAACTTTCTTATCGGCGGCTACAGCGGCAACTTCAATGACAAATTGGGACAGCGAGGTGATGCAGCCCAGGGGGTGAAATTCAGAGGCGGCCAGGACGAAAAAAAAGACCCAAACTTGGTATAGATTGGCTTGTCGTTGTGACAACTTGCCACTTTGAGCACGTAAATTTCTGCCGTCTCTTGAAGTGATAAGAAAATTCATAAAATTTCTGCAATCGCACAGCGGGAAAAGAAAGGAAAATAAAAGAAAAGGAAAAATGCGGCAATGGCAATCCGACTCGAGTGTGTCGGCATCCGTGAAAGTGGCATTTGAGCCCCGAACTCGGCACAAACTTTTGCTGCCACCAACTTGCTAATCTAATGAACAATTGTGGCTGCAGGCCGCCTTTAACACCTCCATGGCCACCCGCCCCCGGTGCAGGATGTACGAGTAGTACGAGTAGTATGTGCACCTGCCAATGGCAGCCTCAAACTTTTCCAGCTGCATGGAGATTAAAACGAAAATTAAGCTCGATTCTGACATTTTTTGCTCGGTCCTAATTGAATTCGCCGTCAGGGGAGTTTGGCAGGAAAATTTAATGCAATTTTCGTGAGCTTTTTAAATTGCAAGCAAAGTTTGCAGACAGCAGCCAACTCAAACAAGCCAACAGTCAACTTAATTGTCATAATTTCTGTTTACAAACTTGACGAATTTGCTAAAAAGAAAAAAGCAGGACAAAAAATTAAATACGACAAAAAAAGAGGGGCACAGCAGGGGAATCCTGGGATGAAAGGATGCGCTGCAAGGGCATATGTGGCCAGCTGGCCGGAGCAAAGTTTTCAGCAGAAAACAAACTAACAAAGGGCCAAAGCAAATAGAACAGGAGCAACAAGGATTCTGCTGTGGCAGGCAGAAAAGCCGGGCCCAAAAGAAGGCCAGGTCAAAAAGAAAAAAGGAGTAGCCCCAGACAGGATGCAAGCAAGGAATTACCGCTTGGGGAAACCCACAAAAAATATGATTAAATTGGTTACAAAAACACAAGTTATCTACTAAAACTCCTCGCCTTATATTGACCCATTTAAGCTTTCAAATTTCCTAAAACTTTAAATTCAACCTTACCCAAAAAACCGAAGGGTATCCCTAAAATATTATCACCCTGTAAAGACTCGCCAGCCGCAATCCGGAAAGTGGAAGCCCTGAACTAAAATTGGACACTTAATGCTGGAGGAGAAGGAAAACGTTGGCAAAAGACAAATAAAGACTAAGCAAATAAAATCTAATAAAACCAAGGACACAAAAACTTGAGCCAAGCCGGCGAAAATGAGCTAAATGCTGCAAAGGGAGGGAGGGAGGGCTGGGCGGTAGGGCTGTACATATTTCTATTTCTAAGGCGAGAGAGCAAATGAAATAAAGTGCCAGAAGTATGTTTCATTAGCGGCAACAGCCAACCAGACAACGCAAACAAACAAACGGGCAAACATCCCAGCCAAAGGACAATGGACCGCCAAGGACACATGCTCCACTGGAGCTGCTTGATGAACTTTATACTTGTAGTACAGCCAGCAAGGAAATGGGCGAAAAAATCAAGCAAACTCTGGGAAAAGGGGACACGAACTTATTTACCCGCCAATTCTAGGACTGGTCTTCAATTACTTCGGTTGAACAACATTGTATTTACCCTAAAAATAATACAATGTTATAACTAGCAAGCTAGATTTTTACCTAGATCTATCTAGATATATTTGTCCCATCCTCATACAGAGCCCTAGTAAACAAAAACTTTAACTTTTATTAAACTAATCACAAAAAGATGAACTGCATTATAACCACTAAACAAAATTTAAACTGCAATTGAGGGCAAAATATTATATATTTATTTTATTATATCATTACCAACATATAATCACATATTTATCGCTGTCGCACAAGACAGAAATCCTTGCAACCCTTAATGCCATCGAAAAAGCCACAAGGTTCCACGCCTTTCTTTACCAAATAGCATACCCGTGTCCTTTCATTAAATGCCCAGGTATTGTCTTGATAACAATTTGTAGATCCTCCACCTTGCCTGCAAATAGCTTATAAAAATAAGGAAATAAGTTAATGTTTTCTTTAAACTAAAATAAAGAGATATCTTACTATTGTAAATAGGACTCAAGTAAACTACCCGACCTAAAACTATACCCGATGAGAGTAAAACTAACAACGACAAGGCCTGCATATTAACTGTTTAGAAACTATACATGAAACAGCCATAAAATATATATAATCAATTCGATGCAGTACGAACAAGTAGATACGCTGTAGTCGAGATTCCNGAGGCCTTGGAAGAAATTTGTTTGCAATTCTCTGCTTTACGGTAAAACTCTTTAAATAATTGAAGAAAACAATTCGGAAGAAACCATTCAATATTCTCGATTTAGAAGACTTTGCTGACTCGTCAGCTAAGACAGTCAAAATCAAAATGAACACAATAATTGCAAGTCAGCTAATGAATTTTTAATCAATACTAAAAACGGAATATGCATAACAATCCAATTTAGTACGCTTTAAGATTACCATGAAAGCACAACAAAATATGCAAAAGGTAGTAAAGATTTATAGGAAATAACAAGGGGATTTTTGTACAATTTTTCACCAAACAATTGCATTGAATTTCCGCGATGGAAGCCCCCAATAAAGAATCTCCAACAGTGCGTGTATTGTTGAACTTTGTTGCCCCGAACGCCCGAACGCCCGAATGCCTGAATGTCTGACTTTCAATTGTTCGTCTGCTGGCGATGCGTGTAAATGTATCTTTATGCATGACACTTCGCATTTGTCGAATCGGCTGCCAGGGCAACAATAGCAATTTAATCTTATGGCCGACACGCAAAAATTGGGAAAAGCAGAAAACAGAACAATGCCCGTCGAGGCAGCGAAATAAATAAATAAAACCCAACGAGAAATGCCGCAAGTGCTGCCATAAATTTTAAGTGATGTTTTAATGGGCTACACCCTACACATCTAGTTTTCCTGCGCTCTGGCGTGTTAATAACAATTTCTTGTTGTTACAGTCGAGTCACGATATTTCAATTATACGCCACGACACATTACGCAATCAAAAACAATTTTAAAGTTTTTTTTTTTGAACAAAATCACAATTTTATAGCACCATTTTATGGCCGGTGTTTGTGGGAATATAAGGAAAGAAATTTCTAAATTGGGATTCATCCCGAAAAGTTTTGTTTCTGTAATCACCTTTGCTATGATAAACACTCCTAAAATAATACCCCCAATCCCCTTAGCGACCCGATACGCTTCTGTGTTTTCATGTGGGCAAATCGCTTAATTAAATCGTATCATTGGCTATAAAATTTTGTGTGTGGAATATCCACTCAAGCAAATAAACTGTCAGGCCCAAAATCATCATATTCAAAGCACATCAAACTAACCTTTTACAGATCGGTAGCAATTTTCCTCTTTATTAATCTTCATTAATCAAACACAAGCCAGCAGGCACACAAACTATAAACACATCTTGAATGGGCGATTAAAATGAACTTTCAGGACTTAGCCAGGATAATGGGAGCTGCCAGCGAAGAGTAGGAGCTGTGGGGCTGACAAAAACTAAAATTCGACATAATTATGCAAGAGACGTTGGGGATAATTTTGACAATAACTCAAGCAAACTAAACTTTCTGTGCGAGTGTGCAGGCGGCTTATTATGAATGCTTGGATAAATTTGTGCCTATAATTTATTCTGTGAACTCGTAATTCGAAAATTATATGTGTGGCTTTAATTGCTCACTCATTCGGCCGAGGCATGGGACACAAATGAAAGCCAGTTTCGCTTTCCTTTCTAAATCAAGTTGATAAAGTTCTTTAAACTATATCTCAAATATCGGGCCGCCCAAAATAATTTATTTTCTGTCATGTTTTGGCCTGGGCATGATAATAAATAAACAAACCACCAAATGCGAAAATCCATAAATGGGATACAACATTTTCCACCGAGAAGCGGCTGTAAGCCGAGCCCCAAAAAAGCACTAATTAATTTTGCATTTGCAAATTTGTCGGACAACCAAAATGCAAATGGGCTTGCAAATAGCCAGTCCCTGATTTAAGCCAAAATAGAAAATATTAAGTGTAGGAACACGATATTTTACGATGTCAGGATAAAACATGTCGCTGACTGAATTTAATTTATGGCTTAAACTATTCAATAAAATATAATGAGGCCCAAAATTGATAAGATAATTAGAGTCTGAACTGGAAAATGTTAAACAAAATTAATTGGAATTATCTGTAATAAAGCTTACAAAAATTATCGATCATTGTGCAATGTTATACCTATTTATTCCTTGAAAAATCGGGTTTGTGGACTTAATTATTAAAAATTCGATTACCGAATGACTTATGCAGGCAGCAAAATACACAAAAAGGACTCGCCAGGACTCATGTACAAGCCCTCATGCTGGTATGACATGTTTTTACAGTTTCGTAACAAACAAAACACGAACAGCCTGCCAGCCAAGTTGAGAGCCGAGAAGCAGAGCAGGCAGAGGACATTTTGGCCATGAGTCCTGCATTCTGCATTCTGCATCCTGCAAATGTAGTGACAGTTAACATTAACACCAAACATATGCTCATTCGTGGGGGGAGGATGTGGGAAAGTGGCAGTTGGCCTGGTCAACTGCAAATACAGGATGCCTAATGATTCGACATTGCAGCGCACTTCATGTAGCTGCCAATTTTAATTGAATTAGAAAAACACACAACCGAGCCGCAGGCACTTGGAAAAACAAATTGGGCTTGATTGGTAACTAATTTTTGATTCATTTGCCAAAAATAACAAAACACGGGCCTAAATTAGAGGGGGAAATTCCATAGAATGCTAACTACGTTTGTATAACCTGTTTATTGGGATTTATTATAATATTTGGGTTTCAATTGCTTCTGATTTTTAATTATTGATAGAAACAAAGATGTGCCATGTTCCAAATATTGCTGGCAATTTTGAACCATTTAAAGTCAAACACAACTTTAATTTATATTTTGAAAACCCAGTTAGCATGCGATTATATTTAGAGGAAGCTGCACGTGCTTATCTTTGTTTGCCATAAAAATATGACAGATGTAGGCAATATTTTATTGTCATGCCTTTATGAGCAAATCTTTTATTGTTATTTGATCACTTTTTTGGGGAGTGCACGGACAAACAGACATCGATGGAGGCCAACAAACAAACGCAGGCAAACACAGCAGGCACACTTCAACGAACATCCTGTTTTCGGTTCCGCACCCACCATGCCATACCCCCCCTAAAAACACGCACAATGTCACTCAAGCAGGTACTAAAGTTAATTACTGCAATTTCCGTGGAAAATTGTTTTATGCATTGACAACATGTGGGTCGAACCGTGGTTTTTCCACGTCTGCTGGGGGATGGTGTGTGTGCGGGGGGGCATGCCACGCTTATTTTATTAAGTGCCGCTATTTTTCGGTTACAGCTACTTTTATTGCTCCTGCACATGCGTGGGAGTGCATTTCACTCGCTTTTCAGGGAGGCGTCCTTCCATTTTTAATTGTTTTTGTGGGTGGCATACCAGCACCGGCATTC
Organism: Drosophila ironensis; assembly: GCA_021223825.1. Lineage (NCBI taxonomy): Eukaryota > Metazoa > Arthropoda > Insecta > Diptera > Drosophilidae > Drosophila > Drosophila ironensis. The sequence goes on from JAJJHQ010011658.1 coordinate 120,490, forward strand.
CCTATCGTCTAACAACTAAATTATACCACGACTGCTTCTAAATTGGATGCTTTCATGGGGCAAAATTAATGCGGATACTATTTTAAATTGTATTTGGGCATCTTGATCCATTAGAGTGGCATTTAAAATGGCTAAAATAAGCGTCCCTAGTCGTTCGTATTTTCAACGAATGCAATCATGTTTCTTAAATTCAAATGCAATAATTATACCCGGTAAAAGAAAAGGAGTATTAAATTCATTCGCAGAATTTCCGAACCCATAAAGTGCATATATTCATGTCCATCTATCCATATGTCCGTCCGTCCGTCTGTCTGTTCGTTCGTAAGCGCGTCCGTCCGTCTGTCCATCTGTCCGTCTGACCGTTCGTTCGTATGTCTGTCGTCTGTCTATTCGTATGTCCGTTCGTTTGGCTGTCCGTATGTCCGTGTGAATTCCAAGATCTTAGAAACTATAATAGATATCGAAAAAATAACTAAATTTTCAGAGTAATGTGATACCAGTTCAGCAAAATTTTGTTTTAAAAATAAGCTATAACCCCCCGCACCTCAGCAAACCACGAAACTCTGTGGCGTCCTTAATTTTAACTCCAAAGGCACTAAATTCGGATATTAAATTGTTAAATCCAATATATGCCTATCTGTGGCGAGACACTCAACAATAACCGTTCATAATTGTATTTCTTTTATATAGTAAAGTCTGGTGAGCGGATAGATGTCTTTAAATATATGTTTTCTTAACAAATTTTAGATAAGGAAGCCATAATCAATACAAATAATAATATTCCTTTAAAACCTCGTCTGGAAACTCAAATATTTGCTTGTTTATGACTCAATTGTAATTGGCGATTTTGCAGAAATCTCCATAGATCCCCCCAATAAGTATGCTGGGAATTATTGTAATTTCATTTATTCATTGTTTACCTATTTCTTTTGAGCCATCGAAGCCTAACTTATCGCCTCTGCCGAGTGGCAAAGGGCATTCGCTCTGCGGCCTTCCACTCGATTGCATTCTTATGGCCGCCTTTGTTTTATTTGCTGCTGTTTAGTTAATGGTTTAGCGTGTTTCCCCGGCGCACTGTGGCAACAATTCTTGTTTATGCGCCGCAAACATTTTAACCACCATCCACTCGCCCCAACCTCGTCCTGGTCTGCGGAAAATTGTAGAAACAAAGGCCGCTCCGGCCCCCCTTCGCCCACGCCTGTTGATGGCATTAAATTTTATTTGGCTGCAAAAACCGCGGGTCGGTTTTTCGGGGCCTGTTGCCATGGCCAACATTGTTAACTTTGTCGGGGCTGCACACATGCCGATGTATTTAAATAAATTGCAGCCCCCTTTTTGGCCAAATGCAATTGTGGCGCAAATTGCGCTAATTTTGCTGATTGTGCATAGTTTTTGCCTGCAATTTTTATGGCTGTTGATAAGCCGCGCAAAGTTTTATGGCCAACTTTGATTGATATTGGCCAGACAGCTTTCGGTTCACCAGACTTCACAATGACTTAGATGCGGGGGCAAAACATTTAAATTGTCTGCCGGGGGCGCGCTGTAAATTTAATATCCAAGCCCCGCCAGAGTGTTGCAATGTGGCAGCACATAAGCCAGCACAAAAGTTATCTTTGCCAAAAGTTGTCTTGTCCGGCTTGTGTGTCTTCTCACGCCTTTTAACTCGAGTTCTTCGAGTAATTGACCTGCTTCTTGGGGGAGGGAATCGGGCGGGGAGGAGCTTAGCAACTTTCACAGCTCTAAACCACTGAAAGTTGTTGACTTTATGCAACTTTTTCGTGGCCACAGACAAGTACGTGAGGATTTCGCACCCCACGACGCCCACGCCCGCCTTGAAGGTTGACAAACAAGTTTGTTGTGCCTTGCATTTTTTGCACTCCAGCGACATTTCTTTTGGCCAAATATAAACCCGATAAAGGGGGGCGGGGCCGAAACTGCTGGCGTCAGTTGCTTTTAACATGGAAACACAGAGCATACTGGCCCTCCAGAGGCTTGCACTGCACACACTCGCCGCACTCGCCTCTCACCCGGAACAAACACTCAGCCCAGACCCTATACTATATCTTTGCCCAACGACACGTGCTGCAATTGAATTTGTCGCAAACGCAATAGAAAACACCCACAGAAAACACCCACAGACAGGCAAGACCCAAGCCAAACGAACCGAATAGAACCGAACAGGACCGAAAGGATACAAATGTAAGGGAACCGGAACTGACTAAGGACTATAAATTATTGCCCCCCAAAATGGGATTACGAGTTCAAAATGATTCTTAGGATTATTTCCACAGAGTATTTTTGCCGCCCTGTCTATGTGCGATTGATAATTCCCCTTTCAGGTGTTTGCTTTTCAATAATTGGTTTACTTTTTATAGGAATTCATGATGTTTATTCTTTAAGTCATTAAAATTTGCAATAATATAGAAGCTAACCAAACATAATTCATTGAAATTCAAGGCTCTTTTAACTTTCTTGTCCTAAACAGCCTTTTTAATTGAGTGTACGTTTTTATGAAGTTTAAATGTAAATACCTTTATAAATAAAACAATACCTACTTCTCTAAGAATCCACGAAATACTGAAACTTTCTCTTCCATAAAACTTAAGAAAATTCAGGCTAAATAAATCTAGGAATTTAATTCTGTGTATTTTCCTATGAAGTTCAAATGTAAATACCCTTTTAAATAAAACATCACCTACTAAGAACCCAAAAGTTAAGAACAATATTAGTTTCAATAAAATGAAACAAAATGAAGTGTAAAACAAAGAACCCAACTCATAATTAAACTAACAAGCTCCTTTGGTAGTGGGACCACCATATTCTACCATTTATTTATGCTAAATTCAACTCTTTTGCCTGGTTAATTTTTGCTGGAAATTCGCCGACGTCACCTGCACTCCCAGGCTGTTAAAGTTCATAAACTCGAAAATATTAAAGTCGCCAATATGGCTCGGTTTATTATGGCCACCCAAAACGGGGCCATGAAACACGGGGCCAAAATACACAAACGCTGCAAATTCCTGTTGAAAAATCTAATGCCACTTGCCGGGCAAAGAGCAAAGTGGGATGCAGACACGTAACGCGCTGAAAATTTTGCAGTTTGTTGTCCTTGCACGCACGCATGCCTTTCGCAGGATGCAGGATGCAGGTTTCCAGTTGCAGGATGCTAGATGCTGGATGCTGGATGCTTGTGGTAAGCACTTTTCGGTCATGTCCTCGACCAAAGCTCTGCCTTCTACCTCCATTTGAAGGTCTTTTTTTTTGTTGGTGTTTCTGTTGTTGCTGTGGTTTGGGCCAGGTCACCGCCTTCGCAGAATCAGCTATTAATATGCCGTGAAAACTTTTGCCCGGCCAGTGGCAAGAGCATTTCATTAGCGTTTTTAACAGCATAAAACTATTAATATTTAGTGCAGAGCTTCTCAGAAACTATAAACAAAACATAAGCAGAGCGGCACAAAAAGCAGGCGGCCAAGTCAACACCCAAAACTTAGACAGAGCTGCAAAGTTTCTGGGCTAAGCGAAAACTTTTAGCAGCAGCAGCAACAGCAACAGCAGCAGCATCCTCGTGAAATTATTTTGAAATTAAGTTTCTCGTTTTCGTTGCCGTTGGCATTGCTTATTTATGGCTGGCATTGCCATCGGTATCGATCCGACAGTCTTCCAGCCAGCCAGCCAGTCAGCCAGGCTGCAACTTTTCCTTAAATGTAATTAAAAATGTCGTCGAACTTATTTACGACTGTTGTTTGCATAGTTGGGCCAAGTTTTCAACGGGCAAACTAGGCCGCGGCGTGGCAGCTCCGGCGCATCGTTCGCTTCTCAAAATCGCTGGATATAAAAATGCATTTAGCACACAGTTAAGTCGAAATCAAATTAAGTTTTTTATGGCTACTCTACTGTAGCTGTTTTTACTGTGGCCCAACTCAATGAATCGGAAGTAAACTGTTAATAAAAACTACTTTGAGGGTGCAGTAAAATTTTTGTGGCGAAACCAGTTTCCTCAGCAACTGCAGTCTAGGAAAATGTAGAAAAACTCCAGTTATTACACAAGACTTTTATGAAATTTTCCCTCCAGCAAATACCAAATCCTCAATTATCTTTTGTGTAGATGAGATTTCAATCCCACACAAAAACCTTTTGCAATACCGGGGATATGCGCACGAGTATCACTTGACATCTCTAAAGGGGAGCAAATCCATGGAAAGATTCTATTTGTTCGCTTTCAATCACATTTCCACAGATGACCTTGACGGAGGAAGGGGGGATTTTCATTGGAATGGAGCTGAAAGTCCCATCAAAGTTCTGCCAAAGCGTGTCCATCATTCATGTGCAACGTTTCGCATTCATTGCAACTTCGGTCCGAAATTGCTTCTCAACGTTTTACTCAACCAAAAAACCGTTTTACTTTGCGGTCAAATGTAGCATGTACATGTGCACCTCTCTGCCGCCACTTTCCCGCCGCATTTCCACCTCGCGGGCTTTTCCCGGGAGCTTCACTCGGAACCAGGTCACGCCCACTAAACAAACGCTATGCGGAATGCTCGGCAAAAATGGGGGGAAAAAATGGTAAAAAAATTTGTTTGATAGTTCTTCTTGTTGTTTGAGGCTACCCAACTTCCAGTGACCCCACCGCCCCGCCTCCACTGCCTTGTCCTGTACTCCCTCCCCGCGTGTAATTTATGTGTAGTAAATAACATTTTCCGTAGTTTTCCATACCCTTAATGTTCGGGGAAGGTGTTAATTTCAGGTTGCAGCTTGCTGCCCCTAGTAGTTACGGGTATTTACAGGGAATCTGTTCTTAAATTGCATTCGATAAATTATCTAAGAGAAGGAACTAAAATGGGGGTAGCTTCGGATCTTTAAAATAATATTGTTTACTCGTGCTACGAGTATATGCTATAGCAAAATTTAACCAAAGACGATCACTGGAATACTTTAGAATTCAATTAAAGAATAATCGTATTCTGCTCGATTACAATCGATTGCAACGATAATTTTCCCCCATAAATTATATCGGATACATAATTTGGTTATAATTTTTTAGGGTATTTGCCTTCGGGGTTTTTTGGAACATCTGCCATAACTGCCAACATATTTGCACCCTTTTTGTACCTCTGCAGTTTGCGAGCGAGTTTCGCAGCTAACCAGTTGTTGCTTTTGCCTTTCCTGTGGATTTTGACCTNTATCGGATTTATAAGGTTTACCTGTTTAATTTGATTAATAATTTTTAGGGTATTTGCCTTCGGGGTTTTTTGGAACATCTGCCATAACTGCCAACATATTTGCACCCTTTTTGTACCTCTGCAGTTTGCGAGCGAGTTTCGCAGCTAACCAGTTGTTGCTTTTGCCTTTCCTGTGGATTTTGACCTTGCGCGGAAATAAAACTGAAAATAATGGCAGTTGGAGCGCTAAATGGACGCAAAGTTGCAGCGGCATTAGTGCTGAAATGTTGAAATGCGATATGATGAAATGAGGCAGAATCCAAGCCAGCGTGCCACCGCGCTGGAGAGTACGATTATTATGTATTTTTGTTGGCAAAAAGTAGCGATAAAATTGGGGTTTATTTCTGATAGTTTAATGAGTTTCGGAATTGTGGGTTAAATCCACATTCTATTACAAAATGCACGAGTTTGGTGGCTTAAACCAAATTGAATTTTGGAACTTTCGAGGGGGATAGACAAACATGGCATTTTCCCTTTATAAGCTGCCCTATTTGAGGCATATCCAATTATTTAAAAACAAGTTACTCGTGAATTTGTATCATGGCCAACCCCTTTTTCAAGTTCATTTGTGTCAGGCCTTGTGACTCGGAAAAACCAGCCAGCTGACAGCAATTAATATGCCATTTGGTGCGTGTTTCCTCTTCCAGCTCTCAAAACAAAAAGAAAACAAGTAGGAACGCTGTAGTCGACATTTCTCGACAACGAGATACCATGTACCTTTTTTCTTTATCAAACATTCCAATTCAACAAATTTTCGTTTCCAAATCCATACATCTGCTCCCAAATATTGCGAAACGTATTTAAATACCCACAACATATAATAATAATTCAGGTGAAAAGAAAAATAATCTGGACATGGCTATATCGACTCGGCTGTTGATGTTGATCAAGAATATCTATACTCTATGTAGTCGGAGATGTCTCCTCTGCCTGTTACATACATTTGCACAAAGTTAATATACCATTTGTACCTTAAGGTACATGGTATAAACAGACCCTGTAGCTGTGTGTTCTGCGGTTCCACTAATGTTGATTAAATGGCAGCAGAGTCAAGCGTTTTCCAACGCAGATTGCATCGTTGCAATGGCCCTGAAAATCCCCCGGGATGATTCCCTGGAAATCAATATTAAATGCTTTCGAAAAAGTAAACCAAAATTGGAAAATGTTAAGATTAAAACGTATAATACCTTGAAACATTTTAAGACACATTTTTATTTATAGCGAAAATATTTCTTATTTATCTAAAAATATTGATTTTCCTATGAAATTCACCTTTCAATGATTTTTAGAAATTTTCCAGAAGCCTCAGCTCAGGAAAATGACTCGACATTAATCTGAAAACGTAACGAACCGAGTAATATTCCCTTCTTATCTTTTATGCAGCCACTTAAAATGCTTCCTTCCATGCAATTTTATGCTCGAAACAAATTCCTTGCCCGCCTTGCTATCCCGAAAAATAGATCAAAGTGTTTGCTTTATTAAATTCTTATTGTGTTGGCCACATTTTCTCGAGCCAAACAACCGCCATCCAGATGGTGCTCCCACACAGCTTCTCGCCCCGGCATCGCTTCAAAAATTGCAATGAAAATGGTTTTGGCGAAAAATGTTATAGCCAAATTCATGATATGGTTTACCTCACCGCAGTCTCAACTCCATCACAGCCCGCCGCCCGCTTTTGCTATGGCCATGATAAAAGCTGTCCAGGCTCAGGCTTGCCAGATGAGTCAGTGTGGCTAAAAGTTGGTAAGCATTTGTTATGCTACCCAAACCGGATTCCCCGAGTCCGGATTCTGGATCCAGGAGTCCGGATTCTGGAACCAAGCGAAGACACCGCGCACATTTTCTTTAGAGCCATTTACCAGACGATTTACGTAAATCTTTTATTTATACAGAAAACGTATAAGTTGCAATTTATCAAAATCTAAAATGTTTACCCGCACAAGTTATTCACTTGAAATCTGCAGCCCTATGGTGCATCTCCACAGCCCACGATTCGTACACATGTACATACATATATAGTTGAATATATCGCAGACGTATTGTGCGCGTTACGTATACGCGATGTGTGCCAGGCGTCCCTTGAGCCTGATGCCAGGCAGCAGCTGAACAACTGTGCCATCGCCTGATCCCGGCGAGTGTATGTCCCTATAAATATGTATGCGCCAGTGTGTTGTGTGCATCTCATTGCCAGGATGCACGTACTCGTACGTACGGGAGCAGAGAGTGTGTATTATTTTGTGTTTTGCGCGCACAAATTGTCTTGTGACAGACAGTGAAAACTACAGAAGCGGCGCCGGGTATGTTGCCCCTTTTTGCCGCCACAATGGCCACCCCCTTGGGGCATGGTTTTAGTCAATTTGCGGTATGTGGCGCGCACTGAAAAGCAGTTTATTCTCATCTTATCTCTTAAAGCCAATAATCTCGCTAGCAAGCTCACTTAAATGCATTGCAGCGCTCTATCCTGTTAGCCTTTTATTTGCCGCCTTGTGTGTGGCAAACAATTTTTCACAACGCAAAAAAGGGGTGAAATAACTAAAGTTATTTGCATCACAAAAATATTATATTACTAATTGGATGGTAATAAATACTCGTTTATTAATTATGCACTTTTGACTACTGCATTCAGGTAATAAAAAGTGCTTGACACACTGACTCTCAAGCCCATTAGTTCATTAACTTTTAATGATTTCGCCAATGGAAACTAATAGCCATGAATACGTTTATGGACAAATTTATGCACAGAGTTTCAAGGGGAAATACATACAGGCAGGAACAAAAACTCCGGAGGTTTAATAAAATGTACAAAGTGATATGCTCGTAATATGATTTCAGAAATGCTGGAGCGTGATAACTCAATTTGAGTCATGTATATTTATTTGCTTAAATGTGAAGGGTATAAAATCATAGAAAGTTTATTAATTTGTATGGCAAAAAGTGTATTTTCTGGGCATCCTGAAAAGTTTCCGCTTAGCTGCTCTTAAGTTTCTTATTTTCCTGGAAATCATTGAATTTGGCCAGCAGCTAAAATATTTATTTTTGCTCTTTTTAAGAAAGATAAAACGCAAGAATTTCTTTGAAAGTGATAAGGTGAAATGTGTGGAGATTTATAGGGTTTGGTTAGACATCAGCTGTTTCCCATTCTATCCCAAATTCCAGCAGCTTTGTCCCCGAGCTTTCACTCCCAAATTTATTGTATAATAATCAAGAGAGAAAGTATTTGGCTTAAATAACCCGAGAGCTTTCGCAGGCTTAGCCAACTGAAAGTATAAGAGTTTTGGCTGGGAACAGAAACAAAGCAAGTGTTATAATGGGAACAGTTTTGAAAGGAGAATGAATTAAATTTTATGCAAAATAAAATCAGAACTAAATTTAAATTCGGGCACATTTATCATTTTCATTGACCCAAATATCCATAAACGGCAAACTAATTTCTCATAAATTTCTATGTAAACACAAACATATGCATTGCCAGTCTCCAAAGATTAAACATCAATTTCCGTTTTTCCAAATTATGAGTTAATTATTCATCGGGGGCGCACAAATTCCATTTTTGGCGGACAATAATTCCGCACATCGGCCGCCAGCAAATGTGTTAACAAACTAAACAATATTTAATTCCAGCTCCCGCTCGCCAAAAAATGTAAATATTGCAAAATAATTTGCCTCTAATTAGACCTGGGACGCAATTCCCAAAACATTAACATAAATGTAATAAATGCAATAAATTCAATTTACTAATACACAAAATCCCCCCCGAAAAAAAATGCAAATGAAATGTTTGCGAGACTTAAAGCCTTGAAATAATATCGCAAAAATGATTTTGCTGCCAACTTGTTTGGCAATAAATTAGAACAACGTTCGGCTAACCAGAAACAGAGCAGAATATAAGCCGCAGCCCAGCAAACTGTCCGGCAATGATGCCCAATAGTTAAAAAATAATTATAAAGCTCATTAGACGCGCAGATGGGGGGCTGCACACAACAAATAAATGGAAATGGAAATGAAAATGAAAATGGTAATGCAAATGGCGAATTTGGAAGGGGGGGGTAAAAACACACGTAATCAGCATCTAATAACTAAAATCCAAATTAGCTAATTCAGAAATCAACACGCACAATTGACAAATTATGCCGCAGAAACATTTCCGGCCAATTGGATGCGTGAGAGAGCGCAGATCAATTTTTCCGGGGGGTCGCCATGGAAGGTAATTTCGGTAGGTTGGCACGTGCGGAAATATTGTCAAATTATTGCCAATACCCAAATGTACATAGTTGCTGTGTCGTCTGTTGCTGAGTTATTCATTAAGTGGCATTATTCGCAGACATTTTCCACTCATAAATAAGAACCGCACCGGCGAGCGGGGCTGCCCCGATTTAAACCCCCAATTTTCGCGGGCCCGGGGTGGTGGCGTGGGGATAGGGAGGGAAATTGTTTAGCCCTCCGACCCATCAAACGGCGGACCAACTGACATTTCCACCTCATTTACAGTTCAAACACGTCGCATGCATTAACCCCAGGCTGCCTGGTTAAGTGCGCGACGCTCTTGATGGGAATTCTATACTGCCATACACTCGTACCGTACCTCTGCCGTATGCTCCACGGCTGAGCGGCTGCCTCGGCTTCTAATTATTAACTAATAACATCAAATTGATTTGCAACAACATCGGGATCAGGGCCCACATGGCTCACTCGCTTCGCTGCACGGGACACTGAGAGAAATGCTCGGAAACGGGATTAAACTAACCAGTTTTTAAAGGTGAATCCCTCAAAAATAGTAGCTACTTTTGCAATAACACAATTTGGCAAATTTTAACAAGGATTAGTATGTATTTAATCAGATTTTATCTACCTTAACATCTTAATAAATTAAATTGAAATTCATATATATTCTTGCTGTTACAATTGTACTATATAAATTATAAATTCAAAAAACATTGTATTTTAAAGTAATTCTTTCACATTTGGTATGCTGATGATCGAAATTAAAATACTTGATTTTAAATTGTTTTTTAATCGGGTACTTTGAACCAATACGATTGCAGCTAAAATTGCGAAATAAATACCTAAATATTTAGGTAAAATGTGTGCTTTAATTGCAGTTTAATATTCATTTATCATATTTTTAATATTTTTTTAATCACATATCTCTTGGCAATATAATTGAGGCAAAATCTTCAAAATAGATACCTAAATATCGGCTAAAACGTTTGATTTTATTTAAAAATAAATAATAATTATAAGTAGTTGCGATTATTTGCGTGTATTCGACAATATCTAATATATTTAACACATTTGTATGGTTGGTCACTAGACATGCTTTAGATTGCGCTTGGGAATTCCAATAAATTCCTGAAAAATGTCTGTGTTTTAACATCTAAATTCAGCATCTGCCTGGAAAAAATAGGATGTCTCTGGTAAAAAGTGAGGCATATTTTTTTCATGTGCAGCCTAGCATCATTTCGCTTGCCTTCGGTTCGGTTCGTACTATAATTAACATGCATTCCACATGATTGCCCCGCTGGCGCATAAATCTCTGGCACTCATACTGTCCCCCAAGCCCTTAATGCTCTACCCTCCCTGAGGAGGGAGGGTCTCCCGTTCCCCACTCCCTGTCCTCATCCCAACCAATTGAACCCTAAGTGGTGCCAGCAATCAGTTTTAAGCAGAGTCTAGACCAGAGCCCAAGGAGAAGGAAATTAACATTGTAACATAAAACGTGGCCCAAACTGGCCATCGAACGGGCACTTAACTTGCTGCCAACTAACCGGCACAGCGACTGAAATCCAAGCGGACGGACAAGCGGACAAGCGGACAGGCGGACTGTCGGACGGACGCTTTTCTAATGCACGATGATAGATGGCATACGATACGTTTCAGCATTTGTCAGCTTGTCTTCGGCGAAGCGCAACACAAAGCCAACGCCCAACGCCCGACGCTCAACGCCAAAAGACCAAAAGCCCTTGGCCCCCAAAGAATCTTGGGAGGAAAAGGCGCTGGAAAAAGGCAGAAATCGGTGGGGGTGGTGGGGTGTGGGCGTGGGCGTGGGCGACAGCGCAACGAAAAACCATTTTCACGCTCACGCGAATGTAGCAAGTTTTGGTTGCTTCCGCTGCTTGGGTTTCATTCTTTTTCCCCGGTTTTTCTTTTATTTTCCAGAGCCACTGCCACAACTATCAACTGAAACTGACTCACACACCTGGCCACCCACCGAAACGCAATCAAACCGACGCGACTGACCACTTTCCTGGTTAAAAAGGCGAAGATTATCGAGTTAAAGTTGGTTAAAGACCAAGAGTTTTGAGGGATCTATCTTGGGCTGAAAGTCACTCACTAAAATATTAGAAATTAGTTTGAATAATAGTCATATTAATTGCACATTTATTACTTGACCTTAACAGAAATATTTGAACTACTAATTTTAATGAATAAAATACTATTGATCTTGACAGTATCAATAAAATCTCCCATCAAATATGCGCCAAAAACACCGAAAGTGCGCGCCAAATGTTGTTTTTTTGGCGCCAACGGACTTCTAAGATTTTTGACCACACCCACTCAAGTAAAATGGTTTCGTATACCCGAAGTCCTATGCAGAGTAGCCCAGGATAATAAAAACGTGAAAAATTTGAGCCGCGGCAACGTCCAAGACGATGGAGAGTGAGGAACACGGTTGCCACTTTGCCAGCCGTCTCAAATCGCACGTCGCGGGGCATAATTTATGTGGCGCTGTCTGCGCCGGAAATGGGTTAATTTGCTATGATTTAAGCGTAAAATTATTGAATTATTGGCGCTCAAGATTTAGTGGCGTTATTCGCGCCAAAGTTTATGAGATCCCCGGCAAGGTGCGGCTGAAACTCATCAAGCAAACAATAATAAACAAGGCAACGAAACGAGTCAAGGTGGCGTATGAGTAATACCTCGTGCATTTGAGGTTCCCCAACTCGAAATGCATTTAGCAAATTGCTGATATTTTTGCGTTTTCCGTTTGCAGACAACCCCAAAAATGGCATGACCACAAGCATTAAGTTTTCCAGCAAAAGAGAAATGAGCATTTTGTTGAATTAACAGGGCCTGGCCCGCTTTGGTCTTTAAATATTTGAATCTGTAAGACGAAAACACAAATATTTCAATATAATTAAAGTAAACTTTGCCTAACCTGATCAGGTTCAATTTAAGAGCGAAGGTCTATTCATAGTTTAATTATACATTAGCCCAAAGTTTTGGGGCAAAATGAAACATGAGTCCTGCAGAATTTGCATTCAATTTCTTCGAATTAAAGAGAATTTCCAGTGAAGCTTAGTTTCCTGCTCGGGGGGAAATCAAATCAGGTTGTGTTTTGTAAAGCAAAGTTGACATAGACTGCCGTTCAGGCACTCGACTTTGAGTTCTCTGTTGATGCATTTCGCATGCAAAATATGCAAAACTGGAATGCAAAGCTTTTAGAAAATTACAAGACTACAACTTGATACCGAGTGTTGTCCCTTCTTAGATCTCTCTTTGGCTCTATAATGTGTATACAATATTTTGTTTCCTTGCATTTATGGCTGCATTCCTTCCTAGTTTGCTTTAGTTTTCAGTATTTTTTTTTTGGCATACGCAATGAAGATAAACGACATGCAGCGGCATGAAAAAAACAAACGTTGGCGAATTTAAAGTGCCATAAATCAGGCGGCCAACGAGGGAAAATGTCTGGGGCTCTGGTCCTCGGTCGTCTGCCACTTTTTAGTTGACAAGTCGCTGGCGGAAGTTGCGCCATTTTGCGCCGCGTGACGGTTTCCGGCCCCGAAGTCTGAGGCCGTAACCATCCCGGGCAGACATATTTTGCCTATCCCAGTGTTTTGCCATTCTTTTCCCGGCCAACTGAAACGCAACTCCTTTGAAGTACTCCAGCAAGATTTACCGAGGAAGGCAATTAACAAAGCCGGAAAAACAAGGAAAGACTAGGTTGTAAACAAAACTTTAAGAAACTTAAGGTTACGAGTTTCTAATAGCAAAACTCTTTGCTAGAAACTAGTAGCAGTTTAATCCTAATCCAGAGAAAAACTTTAGGTTAGCACCTAAATAAAAGGAAATGCACTTAATATCTATCGTGTATAACGCACGTTTAAAGACTCGAACATAAATCTTATTTCTGATAAATCTTCATTGAACAGCTCTCCAATCTTAAATATGAATAATTTTCCGAATTGAGATTTGCATCCGACTTTTTTTGGCCGCTGCTCAAAATTTATATTTCTGTTTGCCTGACGCCATTCGCAGGACTTCTTTGTACCTCTTATGGCTTTTTATGGCGGCCATCATTGGCATGTCGTAAAATGCGAGTGACGACACCCAGCACATGGCGTCAAATATTTCATAAGCTCGTGCTTGAATTTTTACATGCCCGTGCATGATGGCAAGCTCGATGGCCGGAAGTGGCAGCTGTGCGGGCTGTAAACACGTGCTCCCAGTCATCCAGCCAGGCAGCCAGCCGACCACCCAGAAGCTCTGTCCCTTGAATGCAAGTTAATTATTAGGAGGAGTCCCGAAATTCAAATCGTATCCATCGGGCGGATGCTTCGGTCGGAAAGACAATCAGCCCAAAGGGCCGATAATCGAAAATAGCCCACAGACAATCCATGCCACCCGTTGTTAGGCATTCGAAAGTGGATCCTGGCACATCCCGGAAGGCTCTCGGAGGTAGATTTTCAAGATTGACAGTTGCGGCGAAACGGGGCCAGCCTTGTCGTCATTCATCATATAATCGTCACTCTTACTGCATGAGCGCGCCCTGAAAAGTATGCTAAAAATGTCTCGAGTCGCAGCAGGCGACAAATTCCACACACATTTGGCTGCACAGTAAAAAAGACATTAGAGATATATACAAACAAAATTATTAGAAAAATAATACAGAATTTATAAACCAATTTTCCAAAATATAAAAGTTCAAATATACAATATAAATAAGTTTTTTTTTTATAACAATTCAAAAATCTTATTTGTAAAAAAGCCCTAAAAATAGGTGAACATAATTAACATTTAATTGCAATTGAATAGTAAATTTATGTGCTTATACTTCCCTCTAATACCCCACATAAACTTATTATTTAATGGCCAAAATGTATCCCTCAAGTGTAGTTAATTTAACAAACCTGCAATCAGTTAAGATACTTTCCAATTGTTCCCAGTGCCTTGCACGCTCGCCTGCTTTCGATGTCAGCAACAGGCTCCTTGTATTCACAGCACAACCAAAAAAGTACACACACCCTCGAGTCCGCACCAACAGGCAAAAACAAAATACACACAAAACAACACCAGCAGCTCTATTCATTATGGGGAAAACAACAGGGGGCGGTGGGCGGCGGATAAAACCACAAAACCCAACGAGGGATTGAACTTCATCAATGCGGTTTTTCGCATGCAATGCGTTTTCGATTTGATTCGTTTGCAATTTTCCTTTGGCTTTGCGTTTTGTAATCACGCCAAACACATGCTCAACCATACATTGCCATGGGCGATCCCCAAAAATTTATGAGCGGCTTTAAGTGAAATGCAACTGCAAGTCAATAGCGCTAAAAAGTACAATCTATATTGTATCTGGGATACGCCATGCACTCGAAAAATATCCGCAAAATTGAGTGGCAAAAGCAATCCGCTCGCTGCAACAACTAATCCATTTTGGCCGGCTAATGACATTACTTAAGTTATTATTTTCAATGCTGAAATGTTATGCCCCCGCCCAAGGACAAGCACCAGTCCGTTGCAGGAGTCCTGGTGGCTCGGTAATAGTAGCTACAAATGCCACCACAGCAACAGCAACAACAGCAACAGCAAGGGCAGAAGAAATTCAAGTGAAAAGGCGAAATTTTCTTTCAACTTGCAGTTGCACTTGCCCCGATCCTGTAGTTGCTTGACTTGGCCAACATATCCTGTAGCCAACCGGGAGTATTGGCTGCAAATTCTATTAAAAATATAACAATTAAACACAGGTAGAATAAGTTTGATGGAAAAATTAGGTATTTTATAATGATTCAAACCTTTTTTGCCTTACTAGAATTTTCTTTGTGAACTACGAAACAATCTTTAGTCGACCAACGCTTTCAGTTGTGTGTGCAAGTTTTCGCGAAGCGAATTTCATGTAATGGACTTTAATGGAATTACAGTTTTATATACAGTACTGCAGACCCTTGTACGTACTATATATACTATATATATACATCTCTATTTGTGCCTCGGCTTGTGCTCAAGTGCACGGCATAAGCACGAAAAGAGCGCCCGTATTTAGTTACAAAGTTTACTCCGAGCAGCGGCTATTATATTATTTTTAAGTGCCAACCATGTGCGCACTTAACAACACCGGAAGCAGCTTCTTGTGCTTCTGCTGCTGCTTTGGGCCTTCTCCTTAGCCCCCTTCTCTTGGCAGTCCAGTCAAGCAATTTGGCTAAAATGCAACCGACCCAGGGGGGGCGAGGGCGAGGGCGAGGGCATCGCAGCTATTGACACTTTGAAGCTCCATTCGAGTGGCATAAATCAATGGCCAGCCAATGGGCGAGCACGTAAAATATTTCACAACTCTCCTTGAGGTCAGCACGTGCCACTTGGCCACGCTTAATCTTCGTTAGTTTTGGCACTTTTCTCGGGCTTTGCATGCCAAGCAAACTGCAGCCAGCCAGCACACATATAGTACTCCTTGTCCAGAGGAAAGAATAATGAAAAGTCTAGGAAATTGAGGGCGTGGCCGCAAGCCAAACTCATCAAAAGTGGGCGACAGGTCCTCTGAGGTCCTGTGGCGACTTGACACCATCGTGGCACCATCTCCCCGCAACTCAAACTTAAACTCGAGCTCAGATTCAAAATGCAGGGAAAATATTTTGAGAAGGAAATGAGTTTGCGGTGCTGGATCATTTTATTCACCCCGCGCACGGTTTGTGTGCATATGATTGAAACAATGTGTGGCGAAGGGAAACAATGGTTTTATTTTTAACACATTTTTATAGGTAAAACATTTTGTGCTTCTAGTATGCAACACAATTACGAAAATTGTACTAATGAAAATATAACACCCCATTCATCCTTGTCATTCTATTTAAGATTCCTTTTGAATTTAAAAGATTAAACTTTAAAATTTCTGATACAACAAGCCTTTAATATATTTCATTTTTCACATACTAGAACTATTAATTTTATCGCAATGGAAATTAATGTGCCATAAGTTATACAAATATCGATATTTATCGATGAATTTAAAGTATCCTCCAAATCAGGCGTGTTTCATTGATATATGCATATTTAGCTGAAAACTGCCAGCGATTGCGATTGCGTGCGCGTAATATGCATGTAACTGCTGTCAACGCGAAAAGCCAGGCCCTGGCTTCGGTTTAAAATGCAACAGAAGGCAAAAATCAGCAGAAATGGGTGGTCATGTAGGGCGATGTTTCCCTGCCCTGCCCTCCAATACCCCCCAAACAAAAATTGCATGCGTGTTGCTATTTTTTTCGTATTTCTTCAGCTTGTTTGCAACAGTGGCAACATTATATATGCAGGAGCAGAAGCAGAAGCAGAAGCAGCGCTGGAGCAACAGCGACGGCAGCCGCACCGCAAACTATGCAAATCAGACAAATGCATCGCTCGCCCCAAGATTCTTGCTTCTCTTGTCTGGCGGATTCCTTCGCTCCTCGGCCACCCTCGCACTTCAGTGGTTTTTTGATGCACCAGAAGAAAATAAGGTCATTTAGAATGAGTGTATATAAATTGTTTTAAATTTCGATCTAATTTCTATCCGTAAATATAGGCAAATCTCTTACCACTCCTTTTTTATAGATACCTACTATATATTTGTCCTAAAGGTCTATAAATTATGAGAAACGAACTGGCACTAATTGGATTGCTTAGATTATGTATATTGTTTAATGTATATTGTTTATGTATATTGTTTCAAAATAAAATATAAATTGACATGTATGCAAAGAATGAATATCAATATAATTTTAGTGCAAACTTAATCACTAAAGTAATCAATATTCAGAGTAAAACGAGTGCTAAGCATCTTAAAAATTAATCAAATTTATATTAAGCTTAAGCTTGGCTACCAAGTTTTCTATTTAGTTACAATAATAGCATTTAGTTTCTCAAATAATAAGTAATACAAATTGATGGCCTTTAAATTTTTGATACCACTTTTTTGTTGAGTGCTCGAAGACCTTAAGAAGTTTTACATTGTGCATCTCGTATAAAATTGGCTGCCTTTCAGCGGCGTTTGCATTGCATTTTCTTGGGAAATGTTGGCTCTGCCCAGTTCTCGTTTTTCCGCCCCCCTCCTCAGCCCCGTCCCGGCCCAACCGACCCGCGGGAAAAGTCGTGCCTGCATCGGTGCATATGTGGCCAAACGGGGCATTATCTATAAAATGCCCGCAGGTACTTTTCCACTGTTTTGGCCATATTTCAATGCGGCCCCCGCCTGCTGATAGCAAACTGCTGCCACACTCGACTGGCATTGTTGTAAATTTTGATAATTCAGGGGCGTGGGAGTGGCTGCCAAAAACTTTGGAGTGGCATTATAACGCCGAACGCAGACCGAAAATGGAGGGGTCCTTTATCGCCACCGACTTCCGCCCCAGTCGACATTGTTTTTGGGCTATATTCGTGCCATGCACAATGGAGCCGTTTAAATTAGTTAGCTTTTCGGCCGCCTTTGTGGGCTGTGGAACTGACACAGTTCCCGTCGCCTGGTGCTCGTTATCCTGGCCGATTCCTGCCCGCCATCCTTGTGGCAATACCAAGTTTCGAGCCTTCGTGATTGTTGTGGTTTAGCGTCCTGCGCTGCGGTTGCTTTTCTAAGATCCTAGTTGCAAGATTTTCAGCCAAAAGGAGAGGGTATTGTGGGGTATATTTAGACACCTAAAGGTGAAACAATTATATTTTAAAATCATAACCCTCTTCCTAACAAAAACCATTATTCACGGTTGAATTGAAACTACCATTTTAACTTAACCTGGCTATTATAAGATTATGTTTCGGGACGCAAACATAGGCAACCAAAAATTGCTTCAAGTTTATGCACAAAAGGCGATTAGGGAAACCGTATCAAGTCTTCTGCGAGCCAAATTACTAATAGTTTTGCAATATTGTTGTGGTGCAACAGGGGCAGCGGGGAGGCTCCAGCCAAGCCCTCGAAAGTTTCGGCCTTTTGTTTGGCTTTGCCTAACCACATGCTCTGCATTTAATAACATTTAATGTTTGGCTACCTCAGCGGTTTTCTTCATCGTGTTTGGCTAGCGAAAAGGGGCCGAAATGGGCGTGGCCCACCTGAGGGGCTACCCTGGGTTTTTGTTATAAATATAAATGAAGTGTTTCGGATCCATTGTTGCATTTACCGCATTGTTTGGCTTTGACTTGCACGCAAGTTTTGCTGGGTAACTGCGGGACAAAGAATATGCATGCAGGGTGTGTGTGCATATTGATTGATTGTCAAATTGTGTTATCAAGGCTCAGGGCTACTCCCTACTAGGAGAGTCAATTGTGTCCTTGTGGATGGCAGAGAAAGGATGTGCAGCGAAGCCGCAAGAAGGCTAATTGGATTGGGTTTAGTTTGCCAAAGAAAAGAAGGTCTTAATAGGGCAAGTGGTCATGATTAAATATAGGAAGTTTGTCAATTTGCCTGGGAAAATGAAGGAAAAGTGAATAGGGATTTATCTACAGAAGATTTGGTCAAAGTAATTTAATTTTAGCTATATTAAAATTAAATAACAGAGACCTTACGAAAACCACTGCTTTTTGCCAAGGCTTCCTTTAATCTTTCGCTTAAATAACAAACTCAGACTTTTCCATTTAAAATTGTAATCCTGCACTTGAGACACGAAATAATGGTTGCCTCATTGTACCTGCGAGCCTGTTGTCCGATTCACTAAACCGAGGCATCAGGATCAGCCTTGAGGTCCTCGGGAGGGCCATCGCTCCTGCTGGATGCCTGGATGCTGCAGCCTTTCTTGATTGCATTTTGAAAGAATAATGAAAATTAGCCGCCGCAACTACAACGGCGAACATTGGGTTTTCATTTTCCCGCCTTCTTTTTTTTTCGCTTTTGTTTTTCCCATTTCCCATTTTTGTTTCAGATTTTTGCTAGACTGGAGGGCGTATTGTTTTTACGTATTCCGTGCAGCTATTAAATTGCTTCTGCCGGCGCATTTTTTAGCAGCTCGCAACTGGCAACCAGAGCTACCCGCCAGCTACCCGCCAGCTACTCCAGATAGTAATATTAAATAAAAATGTAACACAAAGCAAGCGAGCAGCAGCAACACTCGTTCCGTATTCTCGGATTATTTGAATTTGAATTATGCTAAATTAGGAGTGTTTGTTTTGCTCCCTGTTTCTGTATTATTCTCTGGCTGCTCTTCGATATGCAGAACTTGATTAAGGTTCCTGCCTTGGGGGGGCTGGTGGCAACAAAAAAAAACACTGCTGCCAAATACATAATTCATTGCAGTTTGCCTTACAATTAGCGCAGAACCTAAAAAATGCATTAAACTTTCAGCACGCCCCCCCGCCTGCTGGAGCACAATGTCTGGGGCAGTTAAAGTTTAAAGAATACAAATTCCCAGGCCAGGACGCCGCTGCTGCTGGGTTTGCTCCTGGGCTGGGTTGGCCTTCATAAATCTTCATTAGTGGCGCGGCGATGTTGGAAAGCGAGGTGGAAAGCGTTGAAAAGTGAAAATTCAGCGCTCTTAATGAGCATCGTTGAGTAATTAGCCAACATTGTGGTTCGACCCAGGACCTTATCCTTGTACAGGACCATGCAGCTGCCAGCAATGCATTCCATCCCCCCAATCCGCACTATTTCTTTAACTGCGCTTAATCAATTATTTATTGAAGTCGCTCTGGGTTTTCTTAGCCTTGCTTTTCCCTGGATTTCCTTTGCTTTCCTTTCAATGTCGAAAGCCGCGCCCCCGGAAAATAGCTCAAGTTGTAGGGGCTTTGGCTTGCTTTTCGCTTTTCCTCGGCTTTTTATTTTTTGTTAGGGAATATTTACTGCATTGAGGCTGCAGGATAAGTGCGCTACAAATGAGTTCATCAATTAACTCCCAACGAGTGTGTCCGGGTGTGTTTTTTATTAATGGAGTACTTGGCGTAGTGCTTTCGATCGAATTAAACCAGCAATGGTTAATAAGGAATACTGCCTTTAATTTGTGAACACCTTCCAAATCAGTTCAACAACTAAAGAAAGGGGGGAACAAGGTAATTCAATTGAGATTTGAAGATGGAATTCAAAGAATATTTGATAAGTTTTAGCAAATTCCGAAGCAAAGATGATTAAAATGCAACAATTAAATCAGTTCAACATTTAAGGAAGGATGAGAAAAGGTATTTATTAGAAAATAATGTACACATATTTAAATTGAGATGAGAAGTGGGAGTTGTATCAAAACTTTAAAGAATATTTAATAAATTTACAGAATTTCCAATCAAATGCAACAATAATAATCTAAATTTGTTACATTGATGCATTGATTTCTATTTAAAAATATAATTTCTAGGAGAAAAACTTCCCCTAATGAAAGTTACTTTAAATATGAACCAATGAATTTCCAGCTCTTCCAACAATATTAAAGGCCCTTCAACTTAAAAGTAAATAGTTTTTCCACTTTGGCAATCACCTTGAAACAATAAACATTCAACTACTTTCACTGCCTTTCAGCTTTCGTTTCATTGGCACCTGTCGGAGGCAGAGGAACTCCTTCCTGCTACTTCTGTGAGGCCCTTCCAGCAACGAAATCTGGGATTGTGGACCCAAATCTGGCAATTTTAGTAACCCACATTCTATTGGCTTTCTATTCGCATCGATTGCGATTGCTTTCCCTTTTATGGGCGGGAAGGGGTTACCTGGTTTTCCTGGCCAAAAACACAACAACGCACTTTAGGGCCCTACAAAACATTTAATTGGTCGCTCAGCTGTAAATTCAACCGACTGCATCAAAGATTTACAGCTTACAGGACTGCTGGAAACAGGACCACCGGCCGGAGCAAGGACCTCGGCAGTTGGGGGATTTTCCAATTGCTTGGCTACAGAGGCGTTTAGAGGGGCAGCTGCTTCTGGTCCATGCAAGCGGTTTGCATTTGGCATTTATTGCCACCCCCCACCGCCCAATGGTAACTGCTTCCCGGCAGGATAGCACCCAGCTCCTTTTTGGGGGCCCAATGATTTCGGTCTTTCGGTCTCTATCCCTGCTCCATGAGCAGCTGCACTTGGCTTTTGTTCTGTTTGTTATTTGTCCATTTTCGGGGCTCTAAGTCGGCAAATTCAGATGCAGATCCGTGAAGAAGGAGTTCTCCTCGGGCGGGTAATAAATTTCTTAATTTGTTAGCTGACACACTCAGTTGAATTGGTATTACAAGAAAACTCAATCAGTGTTGTAGGTTATAATATTAACCAATTATTTTGCTATAACAATGTTTACGTTTTAACTTTCCTGGCCAATTATAAAGGCATAACAAAAGACACGATTGGAAACGATTTTTATCTAATATTATCGATTTGTATCGAACTTTATCGAATTATTATTACTGAATTTTAGGTTCCCTTCAAGTTTAGTAGTTGATTGCAAATCTGTTTAATGCTTTTTCCACCTCAACTTAAAAACGAGACGTTTGACTCTATGGAATTCCTTCACAAATCAACACAATAAAGCCATGGCGTGCCAGAGCTGATGCTGGAAAACTTTGATTCAATGTTCGTGTATGTTGTATAATGAATCCACAGAGAAAAGTCGGAAAACCCGCTCCAATATCCGGATGGACAACCGTTCAGCTGTAAATTTGTATTCAATTAAAAATCATTTCTTTGTCAATTATTCATTCATTGTGCAACGAGTCCTGGCAAATGGGGCGCCGCTCTGGCTTCGCAGTTCAGCCAGACAACCAGTCAGCCGTTCATTAAATTTATGAATAAAAAAAAATAGAATAAATAAAACGTTAAAATCAATTTATATTTATACGTATGCGTGCATACATATTTATACGCGCACCAAAGGCCTTACCCATACAAAATGCAACTCAAACTGCCCCGATGGTCAAACCATATTTATTTCATCTACTGTTTTTTGTGCGAATTGTGAGTTTCACGTTTTTACTTGACTGCGTGCTGCATAAATCAAAACTGTTAATCAATACACATGCTCCATAAACAAAATCAAAGTAGCCATACAAATAAAAGCCTTATACAAACTTTAGTTTTAAAAGGAGCCCATAAATACAAATATTCATTTGTCACCTTTTGTTTGCTTTATTTTTTGCATAGTTGTGGCTTCCTATTTAATGACAAATTATGTGAGCGGGGAGTATCTTTTTGTGGGTTCAGTTTGGACACTTTTAATGCATTTCGAATGTTTATCTATTTTTGTACCCGGTTCTTAACAAGATCAAGGGTATATTGAATTCGTACGAATATTAAAACTTCTCATCCGCAATGTTTATCCATACCTTCCCACGCTCATCCACAAACCACGAAATCTAAGAAGTACTTACCTGGTCATGTTCTAGGACTTTTCTTCCTCTAGGGTTCAAGGGTTCTATCGCTTCTGTGGCGTCCACACCTCTCAATGCGGATATTATATTGGTAGAGCCAATATCAATCTATGCTGCGAAAATAAGATGGTTACGACCATCTATCCCAGCGCAACCTGACAAAAAACCGGGTACTTATGGTCGAGACTCTCGACTATAATCGTTCTTGCTTGTTATAATTCCATTTGGTACGAGTAGTTTTGATTTTGTGGTGGAGTTTAAACCATTAGTTGTTATTTGATTTCCGCTTGTTTCCATTTAATTCTAATATTTCAATTATAGTGTTTATGGTTTTTTAATGCTGTTGTTTAGCCCCAGACTAGCCATATTTTAATTTTTCCTACTCAATATATTTTTGGCCGATTACTTTTTGGCGGCGATGCATCATATCGATACAATTGAAATATTTGTATCTTTTAGACTATGTGCAACTGAATTGTGAAACTTTCCCCTCATCTACAACATAATCTACTGAGTAAAACTAATAACAGGCAGTTGATAATCCCAGGAATCACAGCCAGCTGCCGGGTACCGGGTACCGGGTAAGTGTTTTTCTTGGCCAATCGAGCAGGCTTTCGATACAAGGAAAGGCCCTTCCAGTGCCTCTTGGGGCACCATAATGTGTGTGTGTGTTAGGGTGGAAGTGTGTGCCAGCCCCCATAATATATATATCGATAATATTTCATTACAAGCCCCCTTCCCGCCCTGGCCCACGTGAGTGCGTCGAAGTGCGCACATAAATTTGGCCAAAAGTAAATGCACTGGCATATTGGCCCAGCAAGGGGGATGGGCGGCGGCCACCACAAGGACCTTCCCAAAGATGTTTTTCCAGAGCGGGGCAACGCAGTTTGCTTGTAATGGAGCTTAATGCAATTTCCCAACCCTCCTCGGCAAACATATTTTCACTTTGTGCTCGGGTAACCTTTGGTCACTCCAAAGGAGAAGCAAATGTGAGCTACAAATAAAAGAGGTTCCCAGAGAGAAAATGCAATTTGTTTGGCACTTGCTACAGGATGTCGACATTTGCCACTCTGGACTCTCGCTAATTAGCTGCTGGACAGATTTCCAGCCAAAGAGCCAGGAAAGCGAAAAAAAAACATCTGAGCCAAAGCCGGAGAACGGGATTGGCCCAGTTGCCTTCCTTCAACCAACTGCAGCCCAGTTGGCCGCATAAAAAATCGCTTAAGTTAAGCGAAGCGTCAAGTCGTTTGCCTGTCCGTGTCCACCACAAAGGATTTGGCCAGTTAGCCAGGCCAACACTCGAGTGGTTCGGTAGTCCCGGACCTCTTGGTTTCCCCTTCTTTCCGTTTGAAAATCCTTGGTCTAGAGATGTGCAGCGATCCCAATTGGACTCGCAGGACTCGAAACTTTGTTGGCAGGACTTTGCCGATTTTGGCCGCAGCTGCGCTCTGGTTCTGGGGAATGGCAGGAAGAGGGATTTATTTTAAACATATTGCGGGGTCGAGAAGCTGTGATCTTAAGCAAAAGTCTGAGTAAAATTTATTTGGATGACTATTACTGGAAGATGGTTTACTAAGGTAGGTTTTAATGACTATGATTTGCTAAGACCTTTTTTAATAAGGTATATTTTAATGTCTCTTCCTGGAAGCTGGTTTTCTAAGGTAGGTTTTTATTAAGGTGTGTTTTTAGGTCTAGGTTTTACAAAGATTATTTTATTGTCTATTTCTGGAAGAAGTTTTCCTTAGGTATGTCTAAAAAAAAAGTATGTTTAAATGCCTCTTCCTGGAAGCTGATTTTATTAGGTAAGTTTTTTAATAGAATATAATTTAAATTAATTGACAATAGAATTGATATTTAAGTAATTTATATACCTATATTGTAGTGGTGTTTACTTAACTTATAAACTTTTTTATTGACCTAAAACCAACTATAATTTGTGAAGTAAAGTTTGAGCCGTAGACTTGAGAAGCTTAAGGATTTCCCTGATATTTGAAGGGTATATCCCGCCAATCCCAATCCCGGCCAGCGTGGGACCATCTCTAGTCGCAGGCGAGTGCGGAACTAACCAACTGAAATGTTGTCTTTGACATGGCTGTCGGTTTATCGCGCCGCTTGTCAGCACAGCTTCCCAGCCAGCCACTCGCCCGTTCGCTTTTTTGAGCTGCTGTATTTTTTTATTCCCCTGCGGGATGGCTTTTGTTGCATGTCATTTGCCAGGAGGATGCAGGCAGACGACGCCACGACGAGGAAGGAAGCAGCAGCAGCAGCAGGAGCAGGGGCTGGGCCCGGAGAAGCTAATCGAAAGAGCGAGATAGGGCGGGCAAGTAACCGGAACAGCCTCAATTTATTTGCACTTAGGTTGCGGAGGACAAGAGGTTAACAATGCCGGCGAGTGGCAGCTGCTTTCGGCCAACTAGCCGTTCTCCATTCTCCATTCTCCGTTCTCCATTCGCCCTGTTCTGCTGGCTTATCTGCCGCAAATGCTGCGGACACACCTGTGGCCAAGGTGACTCCGGTCGCCGCTTAATTGCTTAAAAATGCGAAAATAATTGCAGCAAATGCATTCAACCCGGGCCAATCCAAGCAGCTGCAGTTAACCAAAAGGGCCAGCTGAAAAGGGTCCATGCATTTTCATTACGTTAAACGGGGGGAATGGGCGGCTGGGAAAAACACATGGAAAATGCAATGCAATTTCGGCCAATGAGCGACAATTGCCATCTGCCGTTCTACGGCTCTTTGGGTCTTAGCCTCCCAGCCATGCAAATTCAATTTGGCCAAAAGGACAAGGAACAGGACGCAGCACCAGCACCAGGACGAGGCAAGGAAAACCACGCTCGAAAAAGCACGGCAACATGCGTTCAAAAGTCGCGAGTCCTTAAGTGAGTGACAGGTGAAGAGTGTGACAAAAAGTATCCCAGGAGGAAAGTTGCTTAACTGACAGACGAATGGATAGCACCTTAACTTTAATTAATATAGATATGCACAATAAGTTGGTTTACTTTTTAGGCACTGGAATTGGAAGGCCAAATAATTTGTAAACTGACAGAAGGACCTCTAGATCTTTGACTATCCAAAATAGAGTGTTAAAACCGGTCATATTCCCTGTCAAGTAATCGCTTTTGCCGGCCTTTCCTTTGTCCCACGATTTCGGGGCAAAAAAAGTCGCGGCAAATGACGATTGCAATTGAGGGCATCTGTCGAATGTCGGAAACTCCTTTCGAAAGTTAAACATTCCCAGCCCAGCTTCGCGGCTTCGAGAGCCAAAAAACCTGCTGACTTTTTACACCCTCAAGCCCCAAGGCGATTTTGAGCTGTTTCTTTGAGTTGGATGCCTGTTACCTGTTGCAGACTTTTACGGAAATCAGTTTTACCTTTGAAACGGTTACTTGGGGTTGTTCATTCTTGGAAAAACAAATCACATTAAGCACGTTTATGAAAGCATATCTATCATTTAAAGCTTTAAATGCTACCTGCCATTTGTGTGGCCTGGCATTTGCATTTTTCAGAACCATTTCTTTTTTCATCCAATGCTTCCCCAAAACGCTGTGCGTATAAATTTTCTTGAGCAATTTACAAGCCCGGGGTGTGGCACGAAAAAATCGCCCGCCCATTTTAGTGGTAAAAATTATGCTATAATTCAAAAACAGCGCCAAAGCCAACACACATGGGCCGTTCATTAGCACAAAACCCGCACATTAATTTCTTTTTTTCTCGGCAGCGTGTGGGTGGGTGGATGGGCTGCTAATCTTGTGGGTGTAAAAATGCAAGACTGCGTTGTCCTTTGTCGCCATAAAGGATATAAGCCGTGTTTTTAGCACACTGTGTCCGTGGGCATGTGCTAGTTACTTTATGTACCACCACGAGTGCAGCAGCATCAAAAACACGAGAGATAAAAAGAGCAAGTTTAGGTACCGAATTTAAAGACTATGCGATACCCAGTACTTACAATATTTTGTCACCAAAATTCATAGTTTGGTTACAAATTAATCGATGGATTTAAAAGAGAATTAAGCCATTTTATAATATTTTTAATATTATTCAAAATCCAACGAAAGCATTTACAATTTCTTGAAGAAAGACCTGATTTTTAACTTGATCTCCCCTATTNAATGTTATTCAAAATCCAACGAAAACTTGTACAATTTCCTGAAGAAAGACCTGATTTTTGACTTGATTTTTCCCTATTTCTTGTATCAAAGATCTCCAATTATCCCGTCGGTATAACTTAATTCAGTGCCCTAAAACTTGGGCAAAAGAATTAATTAAATTCTCTGAAATATATTTTTAAAACACATTATATACCCATGACACTTTGCGCTGCAGATCCTGTGATGCCTTCGGCAGAAGGCAGGACGGACCCACAGCCCCGGAGTCGGGGCCAATTTCAGTTTCGGTGATAAATTCCGTATAATAAAGAAGACATTAAGCAAACGCCGGCAACTGCGCTGAGAATGGTGAATGGGAATGACAAGGACAACGCCAGCGCCAACGCCAACGACAACGACAACAAGGACCTCCCGCCGTCGCCCTGAACACACATTTTACACCTTGCCGGAGTAGCACTAAAAAAATTTATATTATCCCTTCGTTTGGCTTGCAGCCGAAGCACAAAAAACGTGTATTTTATAGTGTAAACGTTTTAGGGTTTTCGCCCAACTAATTGCGCCCTTAAATTCTTCGAGCGGCGAAAACTCTGGGTGGTCGCAGATTAAATGCCAAATAGAAATTGTCCTTTGAGAGCTCATCCCATTGAAGAGTTGCCGAGAGTTGGTTGATTGACTAGCGATTATTTGTGCATATTAAATTCCTTTCGGATCACTGAACCAGGGAAGCCAAAAAGCCAAAAATTGTTGAAATTCTTGCAAGCGAAATCGGTGAAAAGTGCTGCCATTTGGGTGCGGGCGGATGTCGGAATGCATTGTGTTGAAGGCAATGGCATTTACTATTTATGCATATTCATTATTGATTGTGATTATAACGCTTTGCGGGTCGGCGATGGGAGTCATGCACCTGCAGTACCTTCCAGCGATTTACACAAAATGGAACGAATAAAATCGATTCGATCTAAACGAAAAAAATTACAAACCAAATTGGTTTAAGTCAAAGCAAACAGAAAGGAGGGAAACCTTCTACAATGTAGATAATTTATTGAAATTAAAATTACCAAATGGAAGCCAAATAAAAACTGTTGTGAGCACACAATACGAGTATTTTATTGTTACTGCTTTAAGCTCTGAAAGCGAGCAACCGGAAGGAGTTGCGTGCAAAGCTTGACAATGCCAGAACCGGACACTGGGCTTACCCCCTGAAGAGCTCCCGAAGAGCACCTGGAAGCATCTCGGACCACTTGTCGTTGCGTTTGACACTTTTCTATGGAAACGGCAGAGACCTGCTGCCTTTTGGGGGCAATCAAAGTGCAACCAAGACCCCGGGAGTTGCGAGCGCCAGGCACGTTAAGGCCATGAAGCAGTCATGGCCCAAAGGCGGAAAAGGGCCGAGAAAGGCGGCTGGCAAAGGGTAGGAAAGAAAGTGGTAGAACACAGAAAGGACCACGCAACAACCACAAGCCAAACAAGCGGCGGCAGCAGAAAGAAATTACATGCAAACAGCAAGACAACAAAGTTGTCAATGTCGATGTCGACGTTGTTTGTGCTGGCGAAAATTTCCATGTCACCAGACACTCGGGAAAATTTGTGGACTCAAAATTATGTTTCTAGATTTTACCATTTCGAAGATATAGCTATTGCGACGAATATAGCAAGGCGCGCACCGGATTAACATACATTTGTAAATCTCCTCCGTGGTCATTACGAGGAAATTACCAGAAAATTTGAAGAGAACTTGGGATAAAGCTCCATTGAAGAAACTTCATTATTAGGAAAACCAAAATTAATAGGCCTTGACACTGTAAGCTTTAAGCATTGAGCCCTACTTTATTCAATTTCAAACATTTTTTAAAGCAACATTGTATACTTATCTAGCAAAAATTATCGTTTTTCCAAGGATTAGACTTTTATAAAGATGGTGATTGTGCGGGGACAGTATGAAGTCACCCAGATAGCGGCGGCGTGCATTATAAGTGTGGGTCTCTTTATTAGTGGATTCAACGTGTTGGCCCTGCCGCATCGACCCGATCTTCCGGCATCTCTGTTCATCCTCGCTGTTGTGATGCTGCTGAATCATGTCAGAGTGATAGCAATGCCGCCAGTGGATCGTTTGTGGTGCTTCCTTCTGGAATTGGCAGTCTGTTATCTGTGCACTCAAATTATGGTGGTATGCGTATGGCAGAATTTTCAAACTCTCGTATACACTATTCGTGTATTCATAATGAACACTCAAACTGCCTTAAATCTCCTGGCACGCTTTCCGAATCTGACTATGCTCCTGTACCACTGGTCCTGCTTTTGGTTGCTATTTGTGGTGGCCTTATCGATAGCAGGCCTATCGGCATTTGCAACGCAATCCCTGGACTATTGCGATCCCAGCCGCCGTCGCTATGAATACGTTTCGGGATTTCTCACCAATGACCACTTCAACAAATACTGGGAACGTCAGTATCAACTTGCACGCCAGCATCAGGGAAGAAAACCAAGGCGCCAGAACAACAACAGAAGGCGTTAAGTGGATTAAAATCTGCTACATGTTCGTACCAACCATAATTTTGACTGAGACCTCATATAATTTTTGGTGCAGTGCATGATAAGCTGTCCAAAAACGCTTTCGCGCATATTAGAAAAATTGAGCATCGAGAAATCATTAATAGTCAATCAGATTTTGATAGCCAACTACAAATAAAACAAGTAGAAACGCTGTACCTCTTTTTTCTTAATTAACCATTTTTTTTAATAGTTAAAATTTTTTTGTTTTTTGACATCTAAACAATCAGCATGTGCACACAAACATACACTTCTGTATGTATACGCGTGCGGACGGATCGAAGTCAAAGAAGAGGCGGAAAAGAGGAGACGGATGACGTCATCCAGCATGTGCAGAGGCATGCCATTGCCTGGGGAATGGGTGGGTAAAACTTTAATTGGCCATATCTTCTATATTTAATGTCCGATCTGGATGAAATTTTGCATGCACCTGTTTGACGATCAGCGGACTCAGGGGAAGTTATGTCTCAAGGTTTAACCATTTTGGAGATATCGTTTTTTTTGCAAATACGAAAGCGGCAAAAATCCTGCAATGACATTATCTGCAGAATAGTTAAACGGACCTACTGCTTGTCTTTAAATAGACTCCCCTTATTTTAATAATGTTGTAAGGTATTTACCAAATATTATACGTAAAGTTAAAATTAATCTTAGCCACTGCTAACCTGCTACATTGAGGTTTTGCCCCTTCATTTTGCAATCAAATGTATGCGTGAATCAATCATGGCTAGTTGTTTACCATTTCTGTTTATTTTTTTCAGTTTTCAAGCAGCTCAAAGGCAAAGCTTAGATAACACTTGGGTGGCCACACAACACCCACGCAGCCACACACACTGCATTCCCCTTCAGCACACAAATATTAGCTGTTAAACAAGTGGCGCCTCTGTGCTGTCCCCAAACAACAAAATTCGCAATTACATATGCAATGCCGGGCTGCCGGAAAAGCAAAGCGACGAGAATTAAACCGGAAGCGGTACGATACGGCAAAAAAGAATACACAAAGTGGCATGCGAGGCAAACAAAATGGAAATGCAACAAGCAAAAGAATATTGTGCTTCGTTAAGTTCTTGGGTGTGCATGCGCAAACAGCAACAATAAAGTGTTAATGTTTGCAAGCTCTCGGAATGCAAGGAACCGCAGAAAATGCAAAGCACATGCCAAGGCAGAGGGATATGGGCAAGGACGCACACACACGGCAGGATGCAGGATCGCATTCGATGAATGATAACTCGAGAATAAAAGACGTTGTCATTTGGCAAGCACATGCAAATGCAATAAAGTGAAAAATATTGTGCAAAGGGAACAGTAACAGATTTCAGTTCATGCATTTTTAAGGACATGCAATATTTTGCAATCTCTCAAGTCAACACATAAAAGGAACACACACAGAGAGGGATATGTTATAAATAATTACTTTGTTTGGTGGCTTCAATGTTGGCGAAATATTTAAAAATGTAATGCTTAGAATGTTGCCAACGAAGAAATGAGAAAAACAATTTATTTGCCAAAGGATAGAGTTTAAAAAGCGACAACTTTTAACACCAAGCCAGCTCCACGAAGTTGAAATACAACGTGTAAAAAGTAAACGCTTTGCTAACTTTTTGTGCGGTCAACCTGCGGAGCAAAGTTGCAGCTTTTGCTGCCCGCAATGCTGGCAATTGTTTTTCTAATTTACCAAAAAATTCAAAAAAATATCACTAAAAAACTGCGTTTCGTTTGCATGGTGAACCACCTGCGAGTTTTGAAGCCACCCCGGCCCGCCCTTACCTTTCACTTTTTACCGTCCGGACTCCCCCCAACCGCACTCCAAACCGCTGACCCCTGTCCTTTCACCTCAAACGACCGGCGAGTTGAAATTCAACAAAATGTCAAAATGCCACTTGAAGTCAGTTTTTCGCTTCCATGGCACTCGTTTTTCCCCTTCCCTTGCCATCAGCAGATTTCCCTGCGCATCTGCATGGCTTTCCCAGCTTTGATACCCTGGATTAAAAGATATAGACACTATACATAGTTGTACTCATCCTTAACATTTCAGGGATTTATGTTTCCTGTGATTTAAAGGGCATTTCATAGTTCTCTTACTTTTCCACCGAAACTTAATTGGAATGAATTAGAGCACCAATTGTAATGATTGCAAAATGATTCAATATATGGTTTGTAAATCCCAGCAAGAAATCCAGGCAATGAAAGGTATTTGTAATTGCGAATACATGAAGCCAAACGGCGAGTCTCTCCTTTATATTTTTGGCTTTCTTTTTATTACCGACACATTTTTCTATATGACCAAACTCTCGCTTTGGCTAGTGAAATGCAAATAAAACAAGAACCATCGAAAACTAGTGGAAAAAAATGCCAAAAAATGCAGGAAAAGTTTCGATGTCGTCGCGTTGGCGGGCATTGCTTCTTTTGCATAAAAGTCGCCGAGCAGTCGCAACTGCATCCAAAACTAACCCCAATGCCTCCGCCTTACCCTCCATTTTGGCCAGAAAAAAATAACAAAAAAATGGGAAAATGAAACGCAACGAAAGTCGTTTGTGTTAGCCCGCATTTTGTGCAGTTTTTGGCTGGCATTTAAAGTCCGTTCAATTACCGCTGCCCCAACAAGTTTGACAGGGCGTACAACTAAAATAAAATAAAGGAACGCAGCCACACTCCTTCCCGAAAGCCAAGAGGGAAAATATTAAATCGCTGAAAATATGCAGCAGTTTTAACCCTTAAACGGGCCAGTGAAGCAGCTAACACTTATTTGATTAGCCAATATGTGCCGCTCCCTCGATTGGCTTTTAGTGGACCCAACCCGTCCCGGCCCGGTTTTATGTTTTCATTTTCACTTTCACAGGGGGTTTTGGTAAAGGCTTTTCGCCATTAACTTTTGCTCGCCTGCTTTCCGGGACATTAGGCAACCATTATTTGGCTAATTTTGCATCTTTTGGCCATATAATTTACACCAAATAACACACGACTGCGCAACGCCAAAGGGCTGCGTGACGGTTGCTAAAATATTCGCGCAACAACACTCATACGCCCTGTTCGACCATTTCCGGCCGTGGGCTTTTCTTGCCGCCTAATCAATGATTCGGAAATTCCTTACGCAACATTAGTTTCCCGCTTTAAGTATAGAACAATTCGAGTACAAAGGATTATACATTTATTTTAAATTCATCAGAAATGGGTAATTGACCATGCCAAAGGGAGGAGAGTATTTTGTTTATATTTTAAATTTAAAATCGAATAATTGTCGCTATTTTCGGTTCCCTATCCTTGGGACCCAGGCGCCAAAAACGGAGCTTTCGGATATTTGCATTTGCATGCTGGCAGCATACGCTGCACAAATAAAATATGCAAGCAACAAATTTGTAGCCAGACACAGTCAATAGCGCAAATTTATTGGCAATTTTTGGGATTTGCAGACTCGCCTGGCTGGCCTGTTGCCTGCCTCTCAGATACATTTCCATTTTCATTTCCATTTCGAGTTCCTGCCTCCTGCGAGCCTTGCGCTGGCAGAAGGGGTTTGATTGTGCAAAATTGCAAATCAAACATGACTAAAGGACATAGCCATTCCCGGGTGGAATGTGTTGTACCGGAATCTCTGCACAAATGGCAACAAAATGCTTAGAAAATTTGCAGTTGCCCCTTCCTTTCGTTTTTTATATGTTTTTAGTGCACAGCTGTTGGAAAATTTCAAAGAAAGAAAAACGTACAAAAAAGTTTTGTATTTCCAGGAGCAGAATGCTCACAACACTGGAAACTGTAGTGCCAACATTTAAATGTGGTATTTATCTTTGCCCATCAAGCACCTTCCAGGCACTTTATTAACCCTTTTCTATTGATTTTAACCCTCGTATAGTATTTGCTTGCCGGTCAAGAGGATAAGCTGCTTATGAACCGCAGATACATTTGCATGCCAAAGTCATTACCGTAAACAAGCTTAAATGCCAATTGCACATACTCGTACAGAAATGTTGCTTCTGGCTTATATATTTATTTTGTCCGAGTTCAAAGAACTTGAGTGGCCAATGGGAACTTTTTCACGTTCTGGCCATTACCAGTGTTTGTCGACTAATTTAGCAAACTCACAGATGCAGATGCACTCGCAGATGCAGATACAAATCCGCTCCGGGCGCTTAGATGTGCTATATTATCCCATGCTCGTGTGTGCTTTGGCTTCACCACAAATTTCGCGTGGTGTGCGCCGAGATAAATGAGCGTGTTTTAGTTACATTTCCTCCGCTCGACGGGAAAAATAAAATATAATAAAATATATGCAAATAAACATAAATAACATGCACGAGAAGGAAACCGCAAGCAGACATAACTAACAGTGAAAAGTGAGTGCAAAATAAAAATGAAATGAACGCTAGATGCAGGATGTTTGTATGCCATGCATATGCTTATATTTATGCTCGTGCGCCAAATAAATAAGCTTTGCACTGCTCTGCTTATTGTTGCAAATTTTTGGGTTTTGCTGCTCCTGATCCTGCTTCTGTTCCGCTTTTATTTCCGCTTTCGGGGGAGTTATGTTTGATTAGCCCGACATGAGTGGAAAATATGTGTTATGGTCTCCCCGGAATGCATTCCAAAGTGGCAGTCTATTGATAGATAGTTTATAGAGCTTAAACGCTCAAAAACATCAGCCAATTGCCTTCTCTAATTCAACAGCGTTCACTTTGAATCACTATCGATAACCGATAATTCGATAATTTAAAAGTAAACAAAGCAAGCCTTGCGTCTGTTGTTAAACTGAATAGCAAGGTGAGAAAAAGAAAGCATTTTCGCATTGATTTTCAGATCGAACGGAAAAACTGATTGTTTACTCTGATGTGGCCATTTGATTATTATTTGAACATTTCAAAGCTGTTACGAGTATTTTCATATTTGTTTGATATGAACGAGTTGGGACAAGTGGAGAATAACCCGGAAGTGGTAGGGAAAACGGTTTTGTTCCATCAGTGCTTATTTCACAAATGCGTTTTTTCGCCCAGAAGACGGAACAAGATTCTATAGATACCATGAATCTTATTCCGCTGGTAGAATTCTCCGAAAAGATGGTAAGCCCATCTCCTGATCGGAGTAGCCCACCCAGCGTGCCGGTTCACTTCACCGTCCAGGCTGTGGTGCACCATCCCATGGACTGGGATCCCCCTGCAGGCGACGGCAATGATGTGCTCAAGGAATCCGGGCTTCAGCAAGACAGCCCAAGGATTAGAGATTGCGAGGGTCAAGGGGACCAGCAGCAGAAGAACCCATCGCCACAATCCGAGGAATGCAATGTGGACGTCTCGGCCATTTGGGAGCTTGAGGAACCGAACTCCTTGACCTCTGCCCCTCCATCGAATGCTACCTTGGGTGAGATAGTGCCCAGTTGCCATTTGACTAGTATCAGAAAAACAGATATCTTAAGAGGATCCCTTCAAGAAGCAATAAGTTTTATATTATATTGATGTTTTTTTTATTAATGATTCAAAATAAATATCATATCAAAACGTAAGAAAGAAATTCAATAACAT
The DNA here is from genome assembly GCA_021223825.1 of Drosophila ironensis. NCBI lineage: Eukaryota > Metazoa > Arthropoda > Insecta > Diptera > Drosophilidae > Drosophila > Drosophila ironensis. Next base: position 155,368 of record JAJJHQ010011658.1, read on the forward strand.
TTAAATACCAAATTTATATAGATATGAAAATTATTATAGCAACAATTATAGGAAGTCCAAAAAAATTATTTTTTTGTATTTTACATAATTTTTTTTACATAAAATAATGGTAAAATGTTTTTAAGTTTAGATATTAACGTACCAGATTTTTTTAAAGAGCCAAAATTAAAAAAAAACATTAGTTATAAAAAAAATTATAAATTTTTTTTTAAATTTAAAAATGTCAATATCTTATGCTACAGTTTTCATACAGCTTATGCTGGCCCCTTAAAAATATAAAAATTTTGACCGTTGTAAGGATTGAGAAGCAAGATAAAAAGTAGATCAGTTAAATTTATTTTTAAAAAATCTCATTCCTACCATATATACATCAAAACTCTATAGCACAACAGACAGCCCAAAAAAAATATAAAGTTTTTTCGAAATTCTTAACGATATTTAATACTTTCAAAACCTTAGCAACCTTATACATTGAATCATCGCATTGCTCTTCAAAACAGATATCGATAACACTCATTGGTCCAGCCCTCGAAGTCCCGTTAAGACGAGGCAGCATAATAAAGAGCGCGTAATACCCAAAATGGAACTGCGCAATAATTCTCACTCGAAATTAGTTGACATTCTCAAGGGTAACACGCAAAAGACCATGACCTTGACCCCCCGCATAAACATCCCTTTGTTGCAGGCGCAGGCGCCTACGAGGACGGCATGCAGATCGACGAGATGCGCAACTTGGTGAATGTCATGCAGAGTTCCGTGATTTGCAATCAACCGCAGGAGGACGCCGACCTGGAGCGGGCCCTGCTGGTGAGTCCCAGCATCCAACCCACCGAATGCCATTAACCCAAATCCCCTGAATCCCCCTGTTTCCCCAGGAAAGCCAGCTGGAGTTCGTTGGCGCCCAGGCGGGGACTTTGATGAATTCCACGATGATTGGCCCGCCTGTGGGGCCGCTTCTGGTCCCCGAGAGGTCGACCAGTCCTGCTTCCGATCGCCTGTGCGAGAGTCCGCCCACCTTGCCGGTCCACTTCACTGTCCGGGCCGTGGTGCACCGTCCCCTGAACTGGGAGCCCGGCAACCTATCGCCGTCCGCCGCCCGCAAGCGCCCCTTGAGCGAACGGAACGACCTGGCACCCGAGGTGGAGATCAAGCGAGCCAGGCCGTCTATCAGCGAGCCGGCACGGAGGTCCGTGATCGAGGAATATAATCCGGATCACACGCCGCTCACGGTGGACGAGAACGAGTCGAGCGAGAATTGGCCGGAGGTCTCGATCATCAGCCTCCTGTCGGATGAAGAGAGCGCCATGGAGTCCATCGGCGAGATGCCCAGCCGCCATTTGATCAGCACCAGCAGCGCCGTCGTTTCCGACTTTTCGCGCAGCCAGCAGGAGAGTCAGAGCTCCGATCAAGATACATGGTTCTTTTAGGGCTCCTTTTGGTTCCTAAGAAATCCTCGAAAAACAGGCCATTGAATGGTTTATGCTTGCTTTGTCACAATGAGTGTTGTTAAACAAAGTGCCCCAGTTTATCATTGTTTTCTGTATCGTCTTGGAACTGTATTCAACTCTTAAAATATATTTTCATATGTGCCATAAGATCTAGTGCTGCATCTGTGAAATCAGTTTGGTTTTACGGCCAATGGGAAGGATTATACTCCAATTCTCAAATTGACTTCTATAAAATAAAGTTTTCTAATGAGCAAAATCATTCACTGTATTCTGTATCGTCTTGGAACTGTATACAACTCTCTGTGCCATAAGATCTAGTATTACATCTGAGAAATCATGTATTAAAAAAGCAAAAAATGATCGGTTGTACAGGCCATACGAAGGTTTAATTCTCCAGTTCAGTCATATTAAACAAAGTGCAAAATCTATCATTGTATACTACATAGTCTTGGAACTGTATTCATTTCTTTCAAGATTATTTTCCTTAACAAAAATCCTACAGATATGTGCCATAAGATCTTATATAACGATTGGTAAATAGCGAAAATATTTGAGGTATTATTAAAAGGTCAAATGGAAGCTCTAAACCTGACTCATTACAAATTGTACCCACCTTCAAATAGATTGTTTATTTATTTTATTTATGAAGAGCTAACAATTAATTTAAAATTAATAGGTAGCGGTAATGTTGAGCAATGGCAACGGGATTGTATTCCCTACAATTATCCTAAAGAACAAGATAAAAAGTATATTTTCTTATATATAATGCCTGTTTTTCTGTAAAGCCATGTTTTGAAGGTGCATATGCAATTCTTGGGAAGTAGATACATTGGTATCTTACATTGGTAAGCCCAACTTCTTTGTAATTAGTAAATTAAATAAATAAAAAACGTTATAGTGTTGCAACTGTATTTGATATCAAAAACCAATATATTTAAAAGTTATTGTAATGGTTGTTTGTTTCACTTCAACGCGGTGATTTATGGGAAGTCTTCCGCTTTTTGGCGGCGGGTTCCTGCGGAGTAGAGGGGCCCTGACTGCCTTCCTGTGGCATCGAAGCGTACATGCGTTTGTCGAAGGCCTGGCGCAACAGGCGATTGATGCCCTCGCGCAGGAACAAAAACGGCGCCACGTTCAAGCGCTGCTGGACGAGCTTAGCGGCCAATTTGTGGAAGAAGCCGGTGACATCCGTCGGCTTGGCCACGGCCACCCAGGGATCCACGGGGGCGCTGCGCCTAGACCGCCTGGCCACACGCCCGGCAATCGTTTCCGGCGAGGAAGACTCCGTGCTCACACGGCCACTAAGATCAAGATTGGGCGAGGGCGACGGGCTCGAAGTGACCGACTCCTTCTCGGACATCTGGCGCAGGAAGCGACGCTTCGGAGGCAGCGGTGGAGGCGGCGAGGGGCTCTTCGGGAGGGAAATCATAGCGGGGAGGACCTGCTCTGCCTTTTGCTCGGCCTTTTGCTCGGCTGTTTGCTCGGCTGTTTGCTCGGCCTTTTGCTCGGACGATTGCTGGGCCGTGGGATCAGGAAGAGCAGGGGGTACCTCCTCCGCCGGATCCGGAGCATTGGGGGATTGGTTTTCCTTATCAACTTCGGCCACACCGGTTTTTCTGTAAATTTCAGCTTTAGGATGGATCTTCGCACACACAAGGTGGTACTTACGGCGGCAGGGCCAAGTGGGAGACATTCATGGACCAATCAGCCCCATCCAACCTTGAAATCAATGGAAATGCATGAAATGACACAGGCAACTGCGCAGATATCTACTTACTCGTCGTCGGTAGCGTCGCTGCCATCCGAGGAGGAGGCCGGGTCGACTTGCGAGCCATAAGACGAGATGGTCAACACCGAGCTACAAAAAAAAGCAACAACAAATATAAACATCTATTTATTTCGTTTTTTTGGGATAATCTTACCCGCTTTCATCGGCGTCCTCGTCGCCGACAATATGGGGCACATTGCTAGGTAAGGGCCTGCAAGGATGTGACATTAGGAAAGATCTAGGCTGATTAAAGCTATATTTACATGCTTATATAGTTATACGCAGTGTTCTTCCAGTGTCTTCGTAACCACAAATAGAAAGCGATGATCAAGAAAGAGAGAAAAGCTGTGAAAGAGTTTTTCGCGGAATGGGGTGAACACACTGTTCACGATTGTTCCCCCGATACGGTTTATCGATAAGTATTTGAATTTTCGTTTAATTATGGCACATTATATAAGGAAAAATAATTAAAATATCCAACTAGCTGATAGAAATAAATAATTTATGGCAAAAATACAGTTTTGTAAAAACACTAAGCCATTAAACTGTGTCGAATAATTTCTCGATTTTCATGGAAATTTCATCAAATTTCGTTGGAGGTATTTCGTTGGAGGTATTCCCATAAAATAGAGCTAAAACTTTTCCTTTATGGTACCGTGAGTTTAAAATTAGCGATTAAAAAGGCAATCCTGCTTTTGAATTTCTGACCAGTGCTGCCCAACCATCTAGTGGAAAATATCGATTCGTATGTTTAATCGAAGTGAACGAAAAATACAAAATATACGAAAACTGTAACGAAACAAAGAACAGGTTATCATTCGCAGTAGTCGACCTCCATCTGGCGGCAAAGACAGACGTCTGGACCATTATCCGAGCCAATGTCGTCGTTGCCAACCGTGACACATCGCACATTGCTGGGATATTTCTGCGAATAAAAGGAGTTTCAGTGATCAGTGATAAAGGGCGAAAAACACGGATAGGACGCACCACCACCACCAGGGGATACCCATCGTCATCTGTGAGTCCCGCGTTGTCGCATCCATCGCCCTGATTTTGCCGATTGACAACGTACTTGGTTATGCAGCATAGCATTATCTGGAGAGGTAAATTATTAACAAAAAACGCATTGGGTGTTGGTAATTCTCGTGCCCACCAGAAACTTCAGGGATATGGCCCACAGGGCAAGCAGAATGTATATGAAATTAGTGACTGCGCGGGTGAAAACCGGCAGGCATCCATTCGTGTTGATGGAGTCGACGGTCAGGGCCGGAATGGGCTGTTGTCGGTGGTCGGCGGGTCCGGCGGTGTTGTAGCAGGACTCGTAGGATCGCTTGCAGCAGGCATACGGTGCCAGGATGGAGAGCGAACAGTTGTCCGCCTGCCGCGGCATCCATTCGGCGTTCATCCAGTCCCTGTAGTCATTGACGCCGCAGCACTCCCTGTTCCACTGCAGCCCATCCCACAGGATCTTCCACTCCGGGCACGCGTAATAGTAGTCAATGCCCCGGAGAAGCGACGTCTCCGCCGCACTATGCACGACGGGCACACCGCGGTACAGGTTCCACATGGACCCGAAGCCCGAGGCCACGATTATGCAGGAGTAGAAGAGCCAGATTGTGAAGATGAGCTGCACATTGGGGGTACACCGCCTCGGCCACAGGCGGCGCCACATGGAGATGCTACCCAAGAAGCTGACCATTAGCTGGATAGCGTAGGAGTAGGCGCCAAATACGTAGCCGTAGACCAGCCGCTTCTCGATCTCCGCGAGGTAACCGTTGAGCAGCAGATGGTAGTAGGCGGTCACCACAAGGATCATGAGTCCGATGGCAGCCTCGGATATCAGCAGCAGGTAAACGTAGATGGGTGCTCGGTGGAAGGGCTGGCGCATTTGGTCCTCCGCGTGCACATCGGACGATAAATGGGCTAGCGATCGGGCAGCAAATACGGCCTCTGAACTCGAATTTCATTTGGGGAATGACAGGCAACTCCAATGTTCCAACTCGGATGGCACATTACTAGCTACGCTTTGAGCCTCATCGGGGTTTAAATATAAATTAATCTGTATTGACTGTTTTCCACCTATACCCTATAAGTTTTCCCATTAATTTATCTTATTGTAGCCCTACCATGTTAGGTCATTTAATGTTTTTTATCCCTATACATTTTAGGTGTTACCAGGAACCCAAAAAACCTAGTAAAGCTGAACATTTCGAAGAGTAGGCCGTTTTCGGTAGATGTCACTTGTAAAGTAAAAGTTTTTCACATTTGACTAGTAACGATACACGCTTCAACCAGGCAACATCTAAATTAAACAAATATTCAAAACTTTCGAAGAACATTCTGAGCAACACAAAACAGATATTAGTCAACACGATATGTAATTAACGCCTGCACGTCGCTCAAGAAGAACCAACAATACTGCTGAAAGTGAATAATCCCAGGTTTGTCCATTTCTTGTTGTTCTTTGGAAATCCTATTATAATTATGCATTTTATTTAATCAAAGAAGTCCTCTCCACACCCGGTACTTTGTGAATCATTTTTCCGCACAGTAATATACGCTTTTCTAAAACCTAAGAACAACAATTGCCATCCCAGGTTTGTCCATATTCCAAAGTTCTTTGGCAATCCTATTTTTCAACAAAATCTTTCCTCAGATTGTTGACAGCAACCCACAACCCTATACAGGTGTGACCAAACACATTTTGAAGAGTAGGCCGTTTTCTGTAGATGTCACTTGTAAAGGAAAAGTTTTTCACATTTGACTAGTAACGATACACGCTTCAACCAGGCAACATCTAAATTAAACAAATATTCAAACATTTTCGAAGAACATTCTGGGACATTCTGAACAACACAAAACAGAAATTAGTGAACACGATATGTAATTAACGCCTGCACGACGCTCAAGAAGAACCATTAATACTGCTGAAAGTGCTGAACAAACTCAGGTTTGTCCATTCCTCATTGTTGTTCGGAAATCCTATTATAATGATTTTTTTATTAAATCAAAGAAGTCCTCTCCACACCCGCTACATTGTGAATCACCTTGCCGCACAGTAATATACAAAATCATGAAGAAAATCGACCTTTTCTAATACCTAAGAACAATAATTGCCCTCCCAGGTTCGTCAATATTCCAAAGTTCTTTGGAAATCTTATTTTTCAAGAAAATCTTTCCTCAGATCGTTGACAGCAACCCACAACCCTATACAGATGATATATTAGCAAGGATCCTCGCGTGGGCCTGGCCCTAGAGATGCGCAATGGTGCAACGCACCCTGAAAATCGGTGCGTTGCTTGCACTTGAAGCCCCCTGGCTTCGCTTTACACATTTTGATTGCTTGGATCGTTTACTCAGCGTTTGGAGAGATTAAATCCATTATGCTTCTCCAGGACCAGGACCATAACTTGCAGTTTTCCCGCCTTGCAGCCGGTGTGTTGTGACAATTTCAAGAACGCCTCAGTTAAGAGTCCTTCGAGTCGCAGGTATCCTCGTTGTCGTCTTCGATGATTGGATCCTGATCCGGCTCTGGACGTGATCCTGCCGGTGTCGAGGGCCGGATCCGGATCCAACCATCAGAGACGACAACCAGGACGTCTGCGAGTCGAAGGACTCTAAACTGAGGCCTTCAAGCAACTCCTCCAACTCGCTGGCTGGCTTCTATTGGCATTTGAAATAATCTTGAAAATGTAATGAAAATATAAATATACACAAATTTATGTAGTTGCGATTTTCGATGTGTCCAAAGCAAGTGAATTAAGAAATAAATATTCAATATGAAATACAATAGTTCATAAAAACATGATTTGGCGCCAACTTTTGAACATTTACAGCAACAGAATGTGCGCCCCTCCAGGTTAATTTCCAAATCATGCAACATTTTTCAAATAGTTGGCAACGCGGACTGGCGATTCCATGCAGCCTACAAAAACAATAGCTACAGCAGCTCATAAATTATAAGCCATAAACAAGACTAGATGAGATAAGATAAAAAAACGCTTAAATTTATAATTATTTGAATGCAATATTTCCCGTTTAAACTGCCGCTCACCTACTTACTCTCCTGATTGACTATCGCAACCCAGCAGAGACTATATCGATACATCGATTCCCCCACAGCTGTTGCTGTGNTTTATGTAGTTGCGATTTTCGATGTCTCCAAACCAAGTGAATTAAGAAATAAATATTCAATATGAAATACAATAGTTCATAAAAACATGATTTGGCGCCAACTTTTGAACATTTACAGCAACAGAATGTGCGCCCCTCCAGGTTAATTTCCAAATCATGCAACATTTTTCAAATAGTTGGCAACGCGGACTGGCGATTCCATGCAGCCTACAAAAACAATAGCTACAGCAGCTCATAAATTATAAGCCATAAACAAGACTAGATGAGATAAGATAAAAAAACGCTTAAATTTATATTTATTTTAATGCAAGATCTCCCGTTTAAACTGCCGCTCACCTACTTACTCTCCTGATCGACTATCGCAACCCAGCAGAGACTATATCGATACATCGATTCCCCCACAGCTGTTGCTGTGGGCAAAATAAATAAAGAAAACCTTTCCGCGCGCGGCTATAAAAACGTATCTTCGCACGCCAAAGGCACTCATTCGAAAACGCAACCGCAACCGAACGGCATCGAGCCAAGGCCTTTGTGAAACCCCAAAGTGAAGTTCCCGACAAAGTTTCAAGATTCGCCGGCAATTGCATAACCAACAAGCACCCAACAAAAAGTTGATAAAGTTGAATAAAAACACTAAACAAAATGCAGTCCGTGGCCCGACAAAGCGCTAAAATGCTGCCCCAGCTGGGCAGGCAAGGTGTGTGTGCTGAGCAAGAGTTGTCACCGACTGAAACCGCAAATAAACGCTAAAATTCCCATGTTCCTTAGTGAGCTGCAGTGCCTGGAGGGCGGCATCATCCGCTGCGGCGGGAGGCAACGACATGGTCGTGGAGATCAAGGAGCCCCGCACGCGATCCGAGAAGCTGGTGGCCTTCCAGAAGAAGCTGCGCGCCAAGACGCCGCTGGGCAAGCTGGACGAGTTCTCACAGCATCCGTTCCAGGAGAAGGAGCCCCTGCGCCCGTGGCCCAATGCCACGAATCCCTACACCGGCGAGATTGGAGGTCCCTCGGGCCCGGAGCCCACACGGTACGGCGACTGGGAGCGCAAGGGCCGCGTCTCGGACTTCTAGTCAACGGTCCGGAGCCCAAAGAGAGTTCCTTCCTAGCTAGGAAGCTAGTTCATAGGCTGTTATTTAAATGTTTACCCCCTAGGAGCGCAGAAAGAATGCTAAACACTCGTATACTTCATCGGTTAATCACTTGTAATGTAAATACATTGAATATTTTACTATAAAAAAAGAGTTTGTGACTGGATTATTGGCACAAGGACGAGAATTTCAGCTTTCAAAAACCATCTAAAAGTGAAAACAATCAACTGAAACTTGGGATACTTCTTTGATTGATCATTTCTGATGCAAATACATAAAAGTTTTTACCAAAAAGTATGCCTTTTTCTCTCAAATATTGGTGGAACAATGGTGTAATACCAGCTCATCACCGAAAGCCCAGAAAACTCTCGAAATTGTTAGGTAAAAAGGTGATCTTTTTACTAAATGGGGTCACCAAATCTTAGGAGAATGCTTACCTTTCTGCCCCTCCAAGCCCCTAGAAACTCCATCTCAGGTTTCCGAAATACAATATAAATGCAGGCCGTTTATTTAAAATGGGAAACCATTGTTCGCTGGTCTCTCAAACTATTTTGGTACATTCTCCTATTTACATGCCAAGATCAAGGTTAAACAAATCACAACTTTGTGTAAACAAAGCACAACCTAACCCTCGGGCTGGGACTCCAGCAGCTCCTTGATCAGCTTCTCGCTGACCTCCCACAGTTGGCGCTGCAGGGACGGATTCTTGGCCAGCTTGCTGGGCTCGCAGAAGAAGCAGTTGTTGAAGTACAGGCCCGAGAGGCCCGTCAGCTCGTTGGCAGTGGCGCAGTAAATGCTCGTGGCCGCAGCTTGTTGCTAATTGAGGGAGAAATGATTAAGGAATTACGGGAATCTGAGTGTCAACCCACCAGGGACTTGGTAAAAGGACGCACTATGGCGAACAGCAGCCTGTAGGCCCAGTAGTTTCGGGTCAGATCGGTGGAGACCATGTTGCCGGGATGCAGGCAGAATACTGAGATGCCCCGCTGCTTCCATCGCTGCGAAAAGAAACCAAAATTAGCCAAATTTTAAGAGGTATCCTAGGTGTTTACCTCCGCCAGCTCGTAGGCGAACAAGACGTTGCACAACTTGGCATTGTTGTAGGCCATCATGCTCCAGAACTTCTCCGGCGGCGGCGACAGATGATGCACCGCCAGATTGTTGACGGGAAGATTGGCCAGCCTAGGGGGGGAGATTCGTTAGTAATGCATTCCTTTCTTCGTTCGTGTGTACTATGTATCCATCGGAACCCATTGGACTTTGAACCGCCGGCCGACAATCGCAAAACGAGTCTTGATTGGCATTGTTGGCGACGTAGCCGGCGCTTGACGCTCTTCAATAATGAGATGCAGGCAGTGGCAGTGGCAGTGATGACAAAGAATCCCTACGCTACAGCCACAAAGGCGGGGCAAACAAAAAGCCCGCCAGGCGGACAAAAAACAAGGGCCCATGGGCGGCAGAGACTATTGAACTGGGTAGTGCATGCACAGGTCGCATATTCCCCGGGGAGCATAGACAACGCCAGTGCGCACATTTTGGACTTTGGATTTGTTTTCATTGGATGCGGAGCTCTCGCCGCGACTTCGCTTTGGCTTGTCGTGGCTTGGCTTGGCTTGGCTTGGGGGCGATGTAAAAATACGTCGCAAAATGTATGCAAATTTCCACTTATTTATAGGTACAGTGTTGGGTTGACTGTGCACGGACTGGGGCCTGATAAATAGAACTTGTTGTGGTAGGCAGGAACATTGTTTATCTGGTTTGCATTTGAATAAATTAATAAGCAGAATCAAGTGAATTTCTTCGCGCTGCTAATGTGTTTAACTAGCAGTTAGCGCTCGCTCGCTCGGGGACTGGCCTGATTTTGATTGCTTGGGCAACCCGATATCGCATCTGGTGGCATACATGACTATCAGCGAGTACTCCGCCGCAGTGGCGCACGCGACTTTCGGTGTTGCACGTTCGCCAGTGCGTATCTGTGTANAGGCGGACAAAAAACAAGGGCCCATGGGCGGCAGAGACTATTGAACTGGGTAGTGCATGCACAGGTCGCATATTCCCCGGGGAGCATAGACAACGCCAGTGCGCACATTTTGGACTTTGGATTTGTTTTCATTGGATGCGGAGCTCTCGCCGCGACTTCGCTTTGGCTTGTCGTGGCTTGGCTTGGCTTGGCTTGGGGGCGATGTAAAAATACGTCGCAAAATGTATGCAAATTTCCACTTATTTATAGGTACAGTGTTGGGTTGACTGTGCACGGACTGGGGCCTGATAAATAGAACTTGTTGTGGTAGGCAGGAACATTGTTTATCTGGTTCGCATTTGAATAAATTAATAAGCAGAATCAAGTGAATTTCTTCGCGCTGCTAATGTGTTTAACTAGCAGTTAGCGCTCGCTCGCTCGGGGACTGGCCTGATTTTGATTGCTTGGGCAACCCGATATCGCATCTGGTGGCATACATGACTATCAGCGAGTACTCCGCCGCAGTGGCGCACGCGACTTTCGGTGTTGCACGTTCGCCAGTGCGTATCTGTGTACATATCTGTATCTAGCAACCCTCGCTCAGTGCCCACATTGTTTCTCCTTTTCCATGAGAAGCCAAAAATGTTGTACGTGCGCCAAGCAACGAACGCAGCACATACAGATACTCCATACACTTCAATTTTCCATTTTTGTTTATGCTCTTCCGCCGCTGCTGCGCCGCTGCTGCTGCTGCTGCTTCACGAGACCAGTCCGTCGATGATTTATTTGTGACAGCCCGGCACAGTGGGTCAATCTTGTGTTGCATCATGGACACTCGTTCAATTGGGGAAATCGTGGGAGCAGCCGGGCAGCTTCAGCAGCAAGTGCAATGGAACTAAAATTCATTTAAGATTCATTCATTGGAAACTTGGGAACCAAGGCAATTGACACAGATTTTGTGGGAAATTCTAGAGATAACTCCTTCACTACCTTTCAAGAATTTAAAATTTTTAAAGAGAAAGAATAACTCTACTAATATCAGGATTGGTAACCTACAATAATGTTATGACCTAACCAAAAGAAACTAAAACTATCAGGCATTCTTTGATATCTTTGTACGAGTATAAAGATATTCCTATAAAAAAAACCCTTTGGTAACTCACCATTTAAATCTTGTTGATTTTATAGGTATTATGAATAGACTGATATGTCTTTATGTCTTTCCAATAAATGGTAGTTATGAGTAGATATCGCATAAATGGTAACATAAAGGAAACATTTGGTTTCCCAATCGCTTTCGTGAGTTAGGAACGAAAACCTCTTAAGAACAAGGATCAAATTTATAAATAGACATATGGAAAGACACATTTTTAAGTTAATTTGTTGAAAATCCAGTCTCTAAACCACTTGTGCCGCCCACTGTGCTTACATCTGCACGTGAGAGCGATCGGATTGCTTTATGTACAAATAATCAAGGCATTTCAGGGGCTCTGTTTCTGATAATTCACAATCACAGCTGTTTCTGCGTCACAACTTTGTAAACGAAGCTGGGAACGGTCTGAAAAAACATATTTTCCAAACAGAGATCCGAGTTCAATTGCGTTTCGCCTTGAAACCGAGCCAAACAAAATCTCGATTGTGGGGCAAACAACTCAGGGGAGATGGATGTCTTCGAACAGACAGCAATTTTTGGAAAACACTACACTAACCGACAATGAGAAGAAAAAAATGTATTTGATGTATTTGTGGCCCGGCTATGTTTAGAGATAGTTTGGCCCCAAAGTGCGAAACCAAACCGGTCGGTCCAAAGTCCAACATGCGGAGGCATAAAAGTGCAATCAACTCGCCAAAATAAAAGACGACTACTTGGAATGCCAGACGAATAATTGGCGCACAGGGTGCGGACTTTTAGCTATCCTATGTTCTTTGTTACTTTCTAGGAAAATGCACTTGCAAAACCTGATCTCCACACGGGAAATGAATGGCAGCGATGGGGCCGTGACCCGCATTCATTAAAAATATTATTATTAGTTTATAGATTACAATACGCGGGCGATAAGAAAAATCACTTGCTCTTTATCATCTCGCCGAAACGTGAAGTGAATTGAAACAAATATTTTAATTAGTTCATATAATGGGTGTTTACATTTACTTAAATACCGGTAAAGTTAAAATGCCAAACGTATGCCGGCGCAAAAACAAAAGCTGGCATTTGGAGAAAGACTTACAGTGCGGGCAATAAAAACGGGTACAGCGGAAGGTATAGTTGTTTTTAGTAAACAATTAAAGCTGGTAAAACCAGCGAAAAATTGGGGATTATCCACAGCGAAATTGCTGCGAAATTTTACCAATAATACGGACTTAGAAATAACCTAAAAAAAAGATTGCGATTTGGAACTATATAAAGATCTTGAATTCCCTTCAATAGAAAATAGTGTAATATTCAGTAATATTTTAATAATAACCTAGATCTAGAATTATATAATATATGATGTAATATGTTACTAATAATACAGATCTTCAATTACGCTCAATAGAAAATATATTCAAAACGAAAATGCTGTAAAATATTTGGATTAAAAACTATATAGAGGGAAATGTTTGTAATATTTTACTTATAATACAGATCTAATAAAGATATCAATAGAAAATATTGGGATTGGGAATTATCTACAGCGAAATTGCTAAATTTTTTAAGAATATAGTACTAGGATTTCCCATATTAAAAGACTGTAATATTTTGACTTAATATTTACTTAGAATCCCAGATCTAGAAGTATAAAATATAATATGCTGTAATATATTAATAATACAGATCTAATTAGGGTCTCAATAGAAAATATTGGGATTGAAAACTATCTAGAGTGAAAAGTATCGAAGTGTTTAAAAGATTTTACTTATAATGCAGAACTAGTTACCCCCAAAATAGAGGAAGCCCCGCACTCTATATTGTCCAACAATTACGTACGAATATACATGTATTATTTAAAGACGCAACAGCTTAGGGGGTCACTTGATCCCTTGTTGATCTAGTATCCCTCATTATTTTCCCTCTATTACGTTTTAGAACCCTCAAAGTGCAGCTTACCTGTGCGACTCGGATGACAGCACCACAATTCGTGTTTTGTAATCGAAAAGCGCCTCCAGTTGCAAGGTCAGGTGGAAGTGCGAGAGGTGCGAGACCTGGAATGTGGTTTCCAGACCGTCCTCGGTCTTGGTGTAGGGCAGTGCAAAGACTCCGGCATTCAGGATCAGATAGTCGATGTGGCTGAAGGGATATCCAAAAAATAACATTTAAATAAGGGGAAAATTCAAAGGTAAACCCACAACGAAGAATAAGTAACCTGGTAACTATGATAATCTATTGGGTATAATAATATAGTCTTAAAAGGAACGTATATATCGGTAGTACCCTCCAACTTTTTCTCTCAATGCATCGAATTGTGGAATTTATATTGGAAGTTTAAATCTCTCTTAGAATCCTTTGAATTACAAAACCTTAAGCTCATAATTAAGGTGTAAAACATTCTCAGCAAACCTTATATTCAAAATTCATGGACTTATGGAAGGCTTAGTAGATACTTAAGATGTAAACATCTTATAGTACGCTCTGGTCTCTAAATTCGTTGAACTATGCAGCGTTTAGTGCATTTTTAAGGTGTAAAACATTCCCTACTATAGCTAATTTGAGGGGTAAAATATTTCATTATCTATCCTCCAAATCCTTTGAATTATAGCGACCCACCTGACGCTGTCTTTGATCTCCTCGACAAACCGCTGCACCGCCCGCAGGGAGCTCAAGTCGAGGGCCACAAATCGGCACCTGGTCCGCGCTGCAGGCCGCTCCTTGGCGATTCTTTCGATGGCCTCCTCTGCGGAGGTCTTGTTCCGGCAGGCGAAGATGATCTCGCAGCCGTGGTGGGCCAGGGAGCGGGCGGTTTCGAAGCCAATCCCGCAATTGGCTCCGGTTATCAGGGCCAAGCGACCGTGCAGATCCTTGCCGTGCAGGATCTGCAGGGCCGTGGAGCAGGAGTCGAAGCGCTGACGCACGCGGGCCACGTCCTGGGTGGGCTCCTCCACCGCGAAGGCCAGCCGGGGATCCACGTTCGTCCTCTGTTGCGTTTCCTTGTTCAAAAACATGAAACGCCGGCTCTGGTCGTCGTAATACTTCTCCCATCCGAGGGGCAGTTCTCCGGTGATGCGCTTCGAGCGTCCCGTCCGCGGATGCGTCCACTGCGAGGTCTTGCTCTGCTGACTGCGGGTTAAAATAGCGATTTCAAATCATTTTTATTGCTTAAAATTTAAAGATTTTCTTACTTTACGTAGCAAACGGCGCCGTCATCCGTTGCCCTTTCCTCCCAGCCGGGTGGCAACTCATCCTCGCTGTCCGAGTCCGGCATAGGAATCATTTCCGGCTATGTATTGTGTTTTTCGGCTTAGATTAACCTACTTAAATTTGCAATTAACTTTACGCGTATAGGGAATAGAATTTGGACTTGGCCACAGCTGTGTTGAAGCTTTAGGGATGGGCGACTCTGACTCATGCGATATATACCATTAGCAGAGACACTGTTCATATTTGCTGTTATCTTAACATTCTGTAAGCTTGAAATTTGAAAATTTAAGCGCTCAAAGTATTAACATTTTATGACAGAGATTTAGGAAAAATAAAAGCAAGAAAACTATGAAAAAATGAAATATTATTGAATATATAAGAAAAGTAAACACATTTTTATTTGATGTGAATTTGAATATTACAAAATAAATAATTTAAATAAGAGAATTGAAAAATATTTCAAAAATTGATGTTTAAATGTTCTCATAGTCATGTATTGTTTATTTTAGTTTACAATTTGATTTTTCCTATTAACTAAATTTTATAACAAACATTTTATTTTAAGGATTTACCCGGAGAAACTATGAAATATCTAAATATTAAGCTCTAATTAAAATAATTAGCCCAGTTCCTCCAAAGGTGCGCGGTGTGCGCTACCGCTACTGGATGGGGCCTTTTCGAACAATCTGCCGCTGCTGGACGAGCACACGGTCACCGTCAGCCCCTTCGGCGGGGAGAGTGACATTTGCCCGCGGGATCGCGGTCCGCACATCCTACAGCTGAATCCCAACTTGTCCAACACATGCATCCGCCTGACCAGGCGCAACATGAGGCGCATGGGGCACATTGTCATGCCGGGACGCATTGACTTTATGGCCTCCATTTGCCAGCAGGGCTACGACGATGCTGTGCACTTTCTTCGCTGCAACAATTTCCTCGAGAAGGATCCAGCAACCGAGGGATTGCGGCAGGAAGCGTGTCTCTTCAACTGGCTTAGGGAGCAGCATCGGGATGGGAAATTACAGCATCCAATGAAGTTGATTGAAACCAAAGAAGCCGCCAGACAAAAGGACCAACAGACGGCTCCAGGGGATGAAGCCAAAATGGTGACGGTGCGGCGCTATCGCTTCCCTCTCCTGGGATATGGATTCACAGGAACGCTGTTGACCAGGACCTGGGGCCTGCTCAGTCGACTGGGTGTTCCACCGATGCAGCTCGAGCGGATTAGGCTGCGCTCTGGACGACGTATGACGCTCTTCGGGCAGCCGCCAATCTTTCACCTTCCCGTGATGCAGGCACCGGGCTCCGAAAGCAGCGCCGAAGCCTATAAGGAAGAAGTCAAGGCCACAAATGGTGAAGAGCCGGATGGGGGGACGTCGACGTGGTCAGGGCGGTGCAAGCTTTCCCAGCATCAGAGGTATCAGCAGTACCAGAAGAATCTGGCGTATCGGAGGTGTCCGGAAAGGGGAGCCGTGTGGAGGCCAGGTGGGGCCAAGATAATACTTGCTTGACCCCACTGACTTGTGTTTGTTTTATGAGTTCCCGTCAAGTTTTAAAAGTAAAATTCAAAGCAACCTTGATGCGATTTCTTCAAATAAACCAAATGGTTTCGAATAATATTTAGCCTCTCTAGTTTGTCAGGGATTTCGGATAAAATAGAAGCAAGCACACTAAATGTCAGTTTGTTAAATGTCAGTTTGTATAATGTCATAGTCAGTATTGTTTCTTTAGTTTGCAAATTGAATGTTCCGATTTTTTATTACCTAAATTTTATTACAAGGATTTACCACGATCTAAAGAGTAAGCACAAATTGAAATAATTAGAGGAAAATGAAAATTTCTTTGAAAATGTCAAAGGTGCGCGATGTGTGCTACATGGATGGCGCCTTTACGAACCATTTGCCGCTGCTGGACGAGCACACGGTCCCCGTGAGTCCCTTCGGTGGGGAGGGCGACATCTGCCCGCGGGACCCCAGTCCGCACATTCTACAGTTGAATCTCAACTTCTTCAACACCTGCATCCGCCTGTCCAGGCGCAACCAGAGGCGCATGGTCCATATTGTCAGCCGGGACGCATCGACATTATGGCCTCCTCTTGCCCGCAGGACTACAACGATGCCATGCACTTTCTGCGCTGCAGCAATCTCGAGGAGGATCCAGCTGCCGAGAGATTGCGGCAGGAAGTGAGTCTGTTCAACAGGCTGAGGCAGCAGCGTTGTGATGGGGAGTTGCAGCATCCGAAGAAGTTGGTGGGAACCAAAGAAGCCGACAGCCAGAAGGATAAACAGCTGCAGGGGATGAGGCTGAAATAAGTAAAGGAGCGGGGCTACCGTTACCCTCTCCTGGGCTACGGCTTCACGGGAACGCTGTTGACCAGCACCAGAGGCCCGCTCAGTCGAAAGGTTCCCCCGTTGCCGCTCGAGCGGATCAGGCAGCGCTTCAACCGACGTAGGACGCTCTACGGCAGCCGCCGTTCTTTCTCCTTCCCGTATTGCAGGCACCGGGACCCGATGGCAGCGCCAAAGGCTATAAGGGGCAAGTCAAGGCCCCAAAGGGGGAAGTGCCGAATGGGAGGGTGTCGAGCATGGTCAGGGCGGTGGAGGCATTCCGAGTATTCGAGGTAGTGGCGGTGCCAGAAGAATCGGCCCTATCAGAGGTAGCCGGAAAGGGTAGCCGTGCGGAGTGCCAGGTGGGACCAAGATATTACTCACTTGGCCCCACTGACTTGTGTTTTATCAGTTCCGTTAAGTTTTAAATATAAAATTAAAATCAACCTTAATGTGATTTCTTCAAATAACATAAACAACATGTTTTCCAATAATCTGCAGCCTCTCCCCAACATCCCATGAAACATCTCTCGATTACTCTTAGAACTATCATTTAATTTATTATTTTGCATCATTTAGAATGATTGTGGGCTTAGCTTCCTAACTAAAAGTTTTCGATCCTAGGCGGGGCCTTCGAGACGGCGGGATCGGCGGGCGGCTGGTTGATGGCTCCGTAGAAGAGCACAAGCTTGGTGGGATCGTGGCGCACGAGCACCAGGAAGGGCGTGTCCCCCCGAAACAGGACATCCGGTCCCGACTTCTTAAGGTATGTGACCGTGGCCGCCGCCGCCTCCGTTCCCTGCTCGTTGACGGTGAAGTCCACCTTGTGCACGATGTCGTCCACCACCAGATCGGAGCGTCCTCCTCCTGCGCCCGCTGCTCTCCGCTGAGCCTCCAGATTCTGGAGGCTATTGGCTCCTCCGGACCGGGAGTGCCTCGCCGATGCAGCGGCCACTGGCTCATTGGTGGCAATCAGCGAGAGATCGTTCTGCACGGCACTGAAGATGCTGCTCAGGCCCATCTTCTGCAGCACCGTCTTCATGTTTATCGCCTCCGTGAGATGGAGCTTGGGAAAGGCCACCAAGGCGGAGCGTCGGTACATCTTGCCGATGAGATCCTCGATGCTGGCGGGAGTCAGGCGCCTCTGGAGGGCATCCAGTTGGTGCATCGACGACTGCAGGGGCTGGATCACGTACATGGTGCTCAGGTTTCCGCGATAGGGCAGGCCAATGATCTTGCAGCCCAGCTGGTGGTCTTCGTGGTAGGGAAAGTTGCCTCCGGTGGCCATCATCCGCACCCGGATCGCGGGCTCGGTGCCCTCGCCATTCGGGTAAAACTTATCCAGCGTGGTGGCCGACTCGATGAAGTCCGTCTCCCAGAAGGCCTTGAAGTACAGGGCATTGGCCAGAATCATCCTTGTGCCTTGGGGAATGTCGCTGGCGATGATGTTCTCGATGTGGTTCTTCGTGTGCTGGGCCACCCACCTGTTGATATTGTACCGGGCAGTGGCAGGATTCTGGTCGAAGTTCTGGGCCTCGATTTCCGCGCCATAGACACTGCCGATCGCCTGCCTGCAATGTCACAATAAGCATGAGTAATGCTACAACACAAGGTATTATTCAACGTTATCGGGTATGCAAATTGGAGCGAGTTATAGGGGTACGTTTGAATTATAGAGTTTTCTAGCCTTTTCTGGTTCCTTAATTCATCTAAATTTTAATCCAAATAACCTCTCATGGCCCTAGAGATACCATATTTAAAATTAAGAATACTGGATTCCCATTGGGAAATTCTTAAATTTATAATAACTACACAGTCATTTCCCTGTTAAACAGCAAACATTTCACTATACAGTTCCATGAGTAATGCTACAACACAAGGTATTATTCAACGTTATCGGGTATGCAAATTGGAGCGAGTTATAGGGGTACGTTTGAATTATAGAGTTTTCTAGCCTTTTCTGGTTCCTTAATTCATCTAAATTTTAATCCAAATAACCTCTCAT
The DNA here is from genome assembly GCA_021223825.1 of Drosophila ironensis. NCBI lineage: Eukaryota > Metazoa > Arthropoda > Insecta > Diptera > Drosophilidae > Drosophila > Drosophila ironensis. Next base: position 174,434 of record JAJJHQ010011658.1, read on the forward strand.
GGCCCTAGAGATACCATATTTAAAATTAAGAATACTGGATTCCCATTGGGAAATTCTTAAATTTATAATAACTACACAGTCATTTCCCTGTTAAACAGCAAACATTTCACTATACAGTTCCATGAGTAATGCTACAACACAAGGTATTACTTAACATTATCGGGTATGCAAATTGGAGCGATATCTAGGGGTATGGTAGAGTTCCCTATCCTTACATATTTTCTCGAAACTTAATTCATCTAAATTTCAATCCAATCAACCTCTTGAGACCCTAGAGATACCATAAATAAAATGATGAATACTGGATTTCTTTCCCATTGGGAAATTCCTAAACTTGAATAAATGACTACGAATACACATTCATTTCCCCATAAAACAGCAAACATTGCACTAGGAAACTGTAGAGTAATGGTACAAACACAAGGTATTACTGAACACTATCGGGTATGCAAATTGGAGTGAATTGTAGGGGTACGGTTGAATTATAGAGTTATCTATCCTTACATATTATCTCTTTCCTAAATTGATCTAAATTTCAATCCAATTAACCTCTTGTGACCCTAGAGATAACATAAATAAAATAAAGAATACTGGGTTTCTTTCCCGTTGGGAAATTCCTAAACTTGAATAAATGACTACGAGTACACAATGTGTACACACATTCATTTCCCCATTAAACAGCAAACATTGCAGGTTCGGGCTTGCCCATAGAATTTGTTTAAGAATTCATTGCGCACTGTAATTTTGCATAATCGGCATGATTACTTTGTTATCGTACAATATTACTCAACTGAAACTCCAATTTGTTGTAGGAATAGAAAAACCCATGTGTATAGACCGAAATTAAACAAGAGTTACGAGTACCTATCGCTGTTCCCACCGAAACACAAACTTTTCCCTCTTCCACGCGAGAATATCTACTAATTTTCAGCTCGATTCACTCGTTTTGTTTACACTTTTTCCCTGTGTACCCGCTCAAGGCAACCGCTAATAGGCTGGCTTTTCCCAGCGACCAACCAACCCAACCCAACCCAACCCATCGCATCTCCAATCTCCAATCTCCAACCTGATCTGGCTTTTGAATCGGATCCAGTTTGCCGAGCGGCTCACCTGTAATCGGGGTTGAGCGAGTAGCCGGTCTGGGTGAACACTCCGTTGGCCAGGTGCACCTCGTGCGCTCCTGGTCGCTGGGACCTTCGGTTGGCCCGCATTCCGTTCACCGCCCGCCAGTTGACCAGCGGCCTGCCCTCGGAGACCAGCTCCCGCGTGGGCTGCTGCAGGTCCCGCAGCATCAATCCGAACTGCTCGTGCATCCGCACGGGATCGTTGGTCCCGAAAACGGCGGCCAGCTCGTCGTAGCTCCGGCCCTTGGCGCCCAAAAAGAGCAGGGCCAGGGAGTTGACAATGCTCAGCGGCGAGAAGATCTCCGTCTTGCGGGGGCCCAAGTGCTGGCCCAGAATATTGGCAAAGTTCAGCACGCTCGCCGCTATCTGATCGGCCATGGCGGGGTCCACGCGCGGGCCACCGGAACCGACAGCCGGAAATGGCTTCTTAATAGCGACGGGGGCTTCGGGATCGAAGCGGATGCCAAGGCTGTTCACAAGGCCGGGAGATTGCAGGGGTGCTTGTGTGGGTATCGCAACCGCAGGGGCGGAGAACAGCTCCTGCGGAGGCTGCTGCGACTGCTCCGGGATCCCCTGCTGCTGCTGCTGCGGCTGTTGCTGCTGCTGTTGCTTGTCCCTCCACTCCTGGCTCAGGCGAGTTATCAAGGCCATGTTCTCGGGGGTCCTCACATCCTTGCGCCAGAGTTCCGTCTCACCGGTCGCCGCACTTATCGCCATCGTCAGGGCCATGGAAACCAAAATTAAGCGCCGCCACATTTTGCAACAATTGTATTTTAATCGCGTACGCACACAGCACTAACAATACGTATATATAGTCTATATATAGATACTTTTCTTGCTTTTTTTCCACGTTAGCTGGTGTTGAAACTAAACGCGATGTGGCCGTTTGGTGTGTTTAAGCCCGACTGAGTTGGGGCCGCTCAGTGCGCATCTTTATAAAACTGGAAACTCGGAAACTCGTTATCACACAAATAAAAAACGCTCCACAGATCAACCCGCTCGCGGATTCTTCGTTCTCGAAACTCAAGCCTCAAGCCTCGATTCTCCCGCCTCGAGTCTCGATTCTGCGGAGAAAAGCTTTTCGTCGAGTCATCGGTAATGCCCCACGTTTGTTTACAACGAATATCTGCACTTGTTATTATTACTTTTACATACTCGTATCTATTGATCCCCCATCGGCGATCGGCGATTGACGATCGGTGATCGGTACTTTCTGTGAAACTTGTGACGTTATTCGGATGTTTGAACTGTGGCTTTTGTTCTCTCGTCTTTTTAAGCCGGTGAGAACATATTATTAATATTTATAAGCCGAGCTATACACGATTTATGTTAGATGCGTGTTCCAGCGCTTGGTCATTGGAAAGTTTACCGCCAAAGTGATAAAGCTGGGGATTTCCCCCATCCTGGGATGAGAGACCTAGAACTCAAATGCAACTGGGGATTATACGGGTCTATATAGGTCCGTAAGTAAGAAATAATGATTCATCAGCCCTCTAAAATATTGAGCACCGATGTGATAACAACCAAACAAATAAGGACGTCTTTGAGATTAAGTATACCTCCAAAAGGTCAACCTCAAGGTTAAAAGATCACACCCATTGAGGTTAATTAACGATTCTATCACACGTTTCAGGCGGCAAATAAAACTTGGGTAAATAAAAACTAAACGTGACCATAATTTAAAAATTTAAAAGAGGTGAGTAACATACTCTCCTTCAATGACTAGTCAACTAGTTCGTATGACATTTAACTATATTGAATCATATTTAAGCAAATACTATTCATTAATATCCCATAACGTATACAATTATAAGAGATATTCCAGCGCTCATTCGAAGCCTAAGTAAAAATTGTCACGCTATAATAATGATAATAATCATGCTGAAAAATCTGTGTTATTATTCAATTGTCGATGAGTAAACAAATGGTATTATGTATACATATACTCAATTAGAACAAACAGCTTTTTATAGAAAAAGGTTTATTTATGGCGACAAATAAAGGTTTCCTATGATGTTATACTGAAATGTTTATTTATGAAAATAAATATGATTCCTCAGTCCGCCCAATAGGTGGAATCTATGGATCGGAAACCGAGTTTCTCGAACATGCTCCTGGAAGCTACGTTTTTGTTCACCACCGGAGCCAAGACCTGATCGCCCAAATCGGAAATAGTTTTGGACAACGATCGCACCATCAGACTGCCCAAACCGAGGCGTTTGTGGGATTCCAGAACTTGCAGCAATCCCAACGAGCCAATGGGCAACCTAATAAAATAGATTATATTTTAATAGTGAAAAACCAACCCTAAGTTTCAATGCAAACCTTAAACACCAGGCCACCAATTTCCCGCTTTCATCATAGGCGCCAACGTTAACATTGTATTTGATGAGACTTTTCACAAAGTTCAAAGACTTGTCAGTGCGATGAGGCCAAATGTCATTGATAATTTGAGCATCATCGACCTTCAGTTTGGCCAAGGTAATGCCGGGGGGAGCCCTAAAATAAATCATATTATTTAAGCTTCAAATAACACATCCAAAGTATCCAAAATACTCACTCAATTGTGAACGTATCGATCAGTTTCTTGCTGGCATGGTACCAAAGTGTTTCCACAATCAGCGGCTCCTTGGAGTAGTATTTCTTGCCAATTTCCTCAACTACGGGCTTAAGTCTCGAGCAGAACCCAAAGAAAATGTATTCCTTCTCGATGTTTTTTAGGCACTCGATGGCCCTGGTCACACGTTCCAAATTGTCATTGAGAGTGTTGAAATACAGATGCTTGATCCCCACATCCAAGTCCAACTAAATTTCAAGCAATTGTGTTTATCAGTGAGTAGATTGTATGTGTGTGCTTTTTATTGTTTCACTTACAACTATTAGAAAGGTTCCATCTTTTTGCCAGTCGCCGTTCAGCGATAAGATTTTCACATCCAATTCGGGAGCTTGTTGCACCCATTTTATGAAGTTATTGAGGCAGGGATGGCCCTGAGGATCGGTATCTCTGTGGGCATACAAGTCCCTCAGATTGGTCCACTCGCTGCGGGGAATCTCTATCAGCGAATCCTCACCAGACATGGCTTTCCCAGAATATCTATTGGGTTCTATATGTGCTCGCTTTGCAAACGCCGGTAGAAGACTAATCCCAGAGAGCAATTTGTATACGAGAGCTTTTCTTCAATGATATTCAACAAGAAAATATAGCCAGAGCTTTCGGAGAAGCGCTTTATTTGTAAATTTTCCTATACACTTTGTGGATGCCCTTTCCTTAGAACTTCTACATATTGTTGTAGTTCCATGTTGTAGTTTATATTTTTGGTTTCAAATTATATTCAAATTGCCGGCACCTCTACCCAATATGCCTCACCAATCGCTTGGAATCCCAGTTTTTCGAACATGTTTCTAGAGTTTATATTCTCAAAGACAACTGTTGCTAGAACCTCTGAACCAAGGCCTACAACTTCTTTGGCCATAAATCGAACCACCAAAGAAGCCAGACCCTTTCTTCGATGATCCTCCAAGACATGCAAGTTGCAAAGGGTGCCATGACAAGATCTTGGAAATATGTTGCTATAAATATGTGTATATTAATAATTTAAATATTTTCCTTACCGCAGACACCAAGCCAGGGGCTGCCCAAGAGTATCAAACACTCCAGCACTGATGTTGGTTTCTAAAAGTCCAGTAATAAGCTTTAAAGATTTGGGGTTGCGATAAGCCCAATGTTGATCTACCAAGTTGGCTTGTTTATTGGTAAGATAACCAAACCTCATTGAGGGATTTAAGCTGTTAAGAAATAAAAGTATGGTAGGGAAATGTGTTTGCCAATTTAACAGATTTACCTATCTTCGGTCCATTTTTGTACTTCCGAACTAGGCAAATGATAAACAACAGTACCCTGATGCTCCAACTTATTTAAATCAAGACCCTTTTGCAACCAGTATTCCTCAACAAGGGTCTTGAAATGTTTTCCATAACCACAAAGCACATGAATACCTTTTAGTTCCAAAGAACATAGGAGATGTTTAAGATCCTCAGGAGATCCTTTGATCGTATTGAAGAAGACATCGGACTGGTTGTCATGGTGCTGTGAATTTAACAATTTAATTAACGGGTTGGCATAAGGATTCACATACAACAAGGACGTAGTTTCCATGAGTCCTCCAATTCTTATCGGTTGTATATATATTTATGGACTCTTTTTCCGAGGTCGTCTGGTATTTTATATAGAACTCCAGAAGATATACACCACAGAGGTTTGTACGATCGCCGGCATAAGAATCTTTTAAGTCTGCCCACTCATCGCGCGGAATCTCAATATATTTAGATGCCATTACTGGGACCCTAACTTTGGACAAATGTAATTTACAAAAGTTACAAAAGAATACTTAACTTAACAATGTTTACAGAGTTATCAGAGGAAAGCTTTTAGAAGCAAATATAAGAAGCTCTTATATTCTTGCTCATTTTTGCGTTTATTGTAAAACAGCTGTTCAAAATGTTTTTGTTTATGTTCTAAAAAAGTTATTTACTTACTTTATAAATAAATAAAAAAAAGTGTGATCATACATATGTATGTATGTATGATGATAACTTTGTTAAATGATGAATAAACCTTTGGGTTCAATAAAGACATATTTATGTGCATAAATACTTTTCTATATTTCCGGTCTCTCAAATAATTACCATTAAAATTGTTAATTAATCATCAGCTCTATTTCCTTTGGCAATTTCCTGACGCAATTGGATTCCAAGAATCGCCTCTGACTTTCGCATTGACAGACAGAACCAAATAAAGATTTAATGCCAGACACACCTCCACGGCTGTCACATCCTCGGGAATACCTAGACAAATGGCATCCAGAAACAAGTGTCAAGCGAGATCAATAGTGATTCAGGGGCTAGAACCTATGGCAAGTCAATTTGCTCACGCATGTCTGGTTTTTGGACACCCGAGGCCATCGAGTGGCTGACTTTGGGGTCGGGGGCATCACAAAGTATCTGTAGCTTTTTCTGCTCTATGTAAAAAATCCACTTTGGAAAAAGATGCCCGATCGCTTGCCTAATCAGAGGCAGTATCATTCGAGCATTGAAACGTTCTGGTTCGCTTTTAATTCACCTCCGCTCCGGTAAAGATGACGTGATCGCAGCTGTTACAGTTTTGAGCCCCCTGAATTTTGCATTCCCAAAAATGAAACAACGTGTTCGGTTTTGAGTGAGGTTTCCGTCAAAACGGCCACCACCCCAAGTTCAAATAAGACACTCCTGCAAATCCATCGGAAAACCAACAGTTGTGGGCTTATCAACATCAATCGAACCGGTTTGCCAAATAGATACATATTTACAATATTACTTGGATAACGCCTTCAATTACTTGGATTACTTGGATAACGCCTGTATATATAGTTGGAGTTGAAACATGGGCCAGAAACTTTCGTGTTGCAGTAATTGTGAGGAGTGGTTGCAAAGAAATACAATGCAGGAGGAGGATCGACCCAAGTTGCGCATGCGCAATGTCAATGCAAATTTGTTGGCCCGTTCTCCAAGTCGAAATGAAACCGGTGAGAAATATCTGCCCTAAAAAATACATTAATATCTAGAAATTAAATGTAGAATTTTGGAAATCAAGAGTCTTACTTATTAAATTGATCCAAAATATTAACACCTGAAGGTGCAACTAATGACTAACCAAACTTACTAAGTATCTATAATCAGTATTAATATGCATTCTTTACAAGTGAAAGAATACTTTTCGTTAGCTACAATCTATAAATTTCAATAATATTCTCTAATTTAGATAGGAAAATTTACCAAATTTAAACTTTCTCAAGGTGTTTGTTTTGTCAATCCCAAAATGATGACCACAAAGTTGTTGCATCAAGTTGTGCATGTCATTTGTCATCTTATTGAATAATTATTTTCACCTTCAGCTCCTGTTTCCATTGGCTACGATCTTCAAATTTCAATGTTTCTCTGATCTTCCAAATTGATTTATTTTTGTAGTTTACGTGGCGCAAATGTATGTGATTTGATCTTTGAGTTCTGCTCGCCATACGTTCCAAATTGATTTAGTTTTCGTGAAGTGCTCTCCGGCACTCGAACAATTATGCATTCTGTTCTGTAGTTTTTGCCATTTTTGTATGCAAATTTGCTGGCCGTGGGTGTTAATAGTCGCAGTTGACTCCAACGCGATGGCTGGTATTCCCAATAAATTGCTCATTTCGTGCATACAATTTTTGCAAACCAAATAAACAAAGTGAAAACACCTGCTCGCACAGCAGCTCCCCAAAAAGTTGAGATATTTATATCATAATTAATGATAAACAACCAATGAAATGTGATTAATAAGAGCAAGCCTTTAATAGCGTATGCAAATTACTGAGGAGCAATCAGTGACCAATTTCGTATCGAGATGTTGCCCATGAACGATGACGTAGTTGCTCTTGCCCCAAGCTCAGCTTCCCGTGGATAATTATTAATAACAAAACCGACCAGAATCTACAGAGATCTACAGAGAGAGAAGAATCGTTGAGAATCGAGCGTAAGATCTATAAATTTTTTTGTAGTTTTGTGAAGAGCAGAACTGGCGGGCAAGGCTAATTTCCGATCAGTTGGTTTCAAAGCGTCGCGCTGTTCGGTTCGCGCGGAAAAGTATCTGACAGATACACAACACCACACAGAGCAGTATCCGTTAGTTTCGGTCTTCAACCGGTGCTAACCGTAACGCATACATTGCGGCTTAGAGCGGTCTCTTCTTTGTAAAGCAAATCGTTTGGCCGGAAGCTAGAAATGAGTTACTGGTATCGGAATTACACGCCCAGTTGGCTGCAGAAATGGTGGCACACAAATTCCCAGCCCCGCAGGATTAATCCCTTCCGAAGCACTCGTCCTTTGGCCAACATTGAAGGTACATTCCAAGCAAATAAATCCAAAAATTATTTGAGAGCCTCCTAATTCGATTTTAATTGGCCTGGCAACATTTGTGGCTGCCCTATGACTTCACTTTTGCCTGTTTTGCGTATGTTTGAAATTCCTTTGCTAGCTGCTTGACGGGTTTCAAGGGTTAAACAAACAAAAATCAAGTCTACAAACGATTTATAAACAATGTTTAAAAAAGTGTCAGATTCACTTGTACGAATCAATTTGGAATTTTTAACAAGGCATTTGAATTTAAAAGATTTTGGTGCTTTTACTGTAGATGACTTCATTGCAGTTTTGTTCTAAATTTATATATTTAATCTCAAAGGTTAACCCTTAGCAATTTAATAGATAATGATCGGCGGGAGTGTCACATGCTGTTAAGTGCCTTAATTATCAACAAATCATTTGAATTTTTTCGTATTTTATTTTATTTTAATGAATAGTTTTTGTTTTCGGACTATGACTTCACTGCTTTTGTTTTGTGTACGAGTATTTCGGTTTCCGTTTCGGAATTTGCCTTCTGGCTGGTTTGACACGTTTTGCTATTTTGCAAAATATTAACATAATTCCACACGATTTTGTGTACACATATGAAGAGGAAGTCAATTGCTTGCAGTGTTTTTTCAAAAAATATTATGTTACTTGCTCGAATTATTGCAATTTCAAATGAAATTCCAATAAAATTGAAGGAAACCATCGAACCGAGAAACGCGCCAAGCAAAACACATGCCCCTAGCTTTTGTAATTGGATTTCAATAAATTGAGTTTATCAAGCAGAGACCTATTTTTTTAGGAATTTATGGGAGAAACTCTTCTGATCAAAAGCAAACGTGAAAATCTATTTTGACCTAAAGTCACCCCAGCAAATTGAATTTGTTACATTGAATGATTTGGGTTGCCCTGCTTTGAACTTTTCAAAAATCTAGGAACCTAAGAAGATTTGTGTTTTTTCAAGGCATAGAGTCTTAGATAAATTAAGCAGAAAGCCAATAAAAATAAAATTAACTGCGCAGGACTAATGTTTTCTTTTAATCCTCAAAAATTAATTTCTCATTTCGATTTAGTGCTCTGTATACCTAATTAAAAGAAAATGTCTTAGCAGCTGCCGAGGAAAACATAGAGATGCTCAGAGATACTTGATTTTTCTACATTTGAGTTTTTTATTTAAACGATTCTGTTGTTTTTAGTGAGGCGTTGGCGTCACTTTGATTGTCCACTGTGGGAATTAATTGCCTTGGCATTGATCTTTTGGTCGGCGAAGCACAAGTTTTCTGTGTTTATGGCCAAAGGCGATTAGTCAATATACTCGTAATGCTCAGGGGCTTCGGGTGTCTTGGGGCTGACAGACCATTTGCTTTATGATATCATCTTCTTGCGAAGATTTCGGATACTCAGAACCACCCGCTAGTGGATCCCAAACTGATGACAGGCATTACGCAGACCCTGTCAAAGTCCTTATTAATAATTATTGCTCATCACGCGAATGCAGAAATTATCCAACAGACCATAGACACTATTTTCGGTCCAATACGCTTTTGTTATTGCCCGCAACATTTTTTTTTTTTTGGCAACTAGTCTGTATTTCTTATAATTCCACATTTTGTTATATTTTTTGCTTGACAGATTTGTGGCAGTGGTTGCCGGCAAAAAAGCCTTTAATTTATTATTTACTCTTAGGTTTTGTTTTGTTTTTAATTTGGAATTCTAAAAGGCGGTGCTGAAATATTCATAGTTTTATTTTGATCATTTTGAAAGTTTAAAATAATGAGACACACGCAGCGTATAAATACACAACAAAATATGCGATAAGAAATTCCTATACTTAATAATAGCATTTTAAACAGGCATTCACTAATATTTATGGTTAGTAAAAGTAAAACCTGTTTATAGAATTAATTATGTATATCATTCGCGAAATATTCAATACTTCATAAAGCATAAATTCTCACTTTCAACAACTTTTTTCCTAATAGATCTTTACAAATTTACATATTTGTTTGTATTACTCGTATATTGTTCCCTAAACAAAACTCTTTTTTTTCAATTATTATTTGTATTTTATTATGAATGCATCAGCCTGCAGATACCTATAACTAGGCAATTATGTATTCTAAAGTCGTAGATTTGTATGATTTTCAGCTAAATATAGTATACGTTAACCTGTTCATTTTAATTTCTAAATACAATGAGGTAATGCCGCTCCCTTAGCCTTTCTACCCTGTATCTTTGGGTTGTACATACCTTCTTAGGGTTTTTGTGAAGTGTTTTGTGACTAATATACTCGTACAAGGGACACCCAGTTATCGCTCTGAATTTGCAAATATTAAGAGTAAATTTACAAGTATTCATGCGCAGTATTTTACAATGTTGGAAGATCTGCTGTTAAAGGAAGATATAACATACTTCCTAAGTGTTATGTATCTCTAAAGCCTGTCTCCTGAAATTTGCAATAACCCGAACTCATGAATATTCGTTTCCTTTTGCAGACTCCTCCAATGCGGCCGTGCTGGGCGTGGAGCGGGTGGATCTGTGCCTGGAGGACAACCACGCGGAGCACCACACGAGTCACTTTTACGCGGCGGCCGCCAAGGAGGCGTTGATTGTTCGCAGAGGAGAACCCTTCCGCCTGCGCATCCACTTCAACCGCGACTACAGCCCCAGCAAGGATGCCATCAGCTTCATCTTCACCGTCTCGGACGACGTCAAGCCGAGCCCCGGCCACGGCACCCTCAATGCCCTGGTGCCCCACGATGGCATCGACTTCCTGGGCGACACCCTCGAGTGGGGAGCTGGCATCGAGTCCCACGAGGGCAAGGTCCTGACGGTGCTGATCAAGCCCCCGTCCACGTGCCCGGTCACCGAATGGCGTCTGGACATTGACACCAAGCTCCTGGGCGACGGCTCCAAGAGCTATCCCCTGCCGCTGCCCATCTATATACTCTTCAATCCCTGGTGCCCGGAGGATCAGGTCTACCTGGAGGATCGCGATGAGCGCAAGGAGTATGTGATGCATGACACGACCCTGATTTGGCGCGGCTCCTACAACCGCCTGCGTCCCTCGGTCTGGAAGATTGGCCAATTCGAGCGGTATGTGCTGGAGTGCAGTCTGAAGGTCCTGGGAACGGTGGGCAGGATACCGCCGGCCTACAGGGGCGATCCTGTGCGCGTGGCTCGTGCGCTGTCCGCCCTGGTCAACTCCGTGGACGACGATGGCGTGCTGCTGGGCAACTGGTCGGAGGACTTCTCCGGCGGCGTGGCGCCCACCAAGTGGACCGGCTCCGCGGAGATTCTGCAGCAGTTCCACAAGACGCAAAAGTCAGTGAAGTTCGCCCAGTGCTGGAACTTCAGCGGCGTGCTGGCCACGATTGCCCGGAGCTTGGGCATCCCCGCTAGGATTGTTACCTGCTACTCCTCGGCCCACGACACGCAGGCCTCGCTCACCGTGGACGTCTTCATCGATGAGAACAACAAGAAGCTGGACGCGGAGACGACGGACTCCATTTGGAACTATCACGTGTGGAACGAGCTGTGGATGCAGCGACCAGACCTGGGCGTGGGTCCCAACGGCGCCTACGACGGCTGGCAGGTGGTGGACGCCACGCCCCAGGAGGCCTCCGACAACATGTATCGTGTGGGACCCGCCTCCGTGCTGGCCGTGAAGCACGGCGAGATTCTGCGCCCCTTCGACGGAGGCTTCGTCTTCGCGGAGGTCAATGCGGACAAGCTCTTCTGGCGCTACAACGGACCCAGTCAGCCGCTGAAGCTGCTCCGCAAGGACACCCTGGCCATCGGCCATCTGATCAGCACCAAGGCGGTGCTGAAGTGGGACCGGGTGGACATCACCGACAGCTACAAGCACGCAGAGCGGTCCGAGGAGGAGCGGAGCACCATGCTGAAGGCCCTCAAGCAGTCCCGTCACGCTTTCAGTCGCTATTACCTCAACGACAACTTCAACGACGTGGAGTTCGAGATGCAGCTGAAGGACGACATCAAGGTGGGCGAGGACTTCGCCGTGGTGCTCAAGGTGACCAACAAGAGCGAGAGCCGCGTCCACCTCGCCACCGGACAGATCAGTTGCGATGCCGTGCTCTACACGGGCGTGGGGGCCGTGGAGGTCAAGTCCCTGGGCTTTGAGTTGGAGCTGCAGGCGAAGAGCAGCGACTTTGTCCGCATGGGGGTGGTCTTCGAGGAGTACTTCGAGAAGCTCTCCTCCCAGGCCGCCTTCCAGATTTCTGTGGCCGCCAAGGTCAAGGACACGGACTACGACTACTATGCCCAGGACGATTTCCGGGTGCGCAAGCCGGACATCAAGTTCCAGCTAGGCGAAGCCGGCATTGTGGCCCAAAAGGAGTTGGATGTGATTGTGAGGCTGGCCAATCCGCTGCCCATTCCCCTGCACAAGGGAGTCTTCACCGTGGAGGGTCCTGGCATCGAGCAGCCCCTCAAATTTAAGGTATTGACACCCTTGACAGCCCATTGGCTATCGTATTTGGAGATTAATTTACTCTCTGCTCCTTTTAGATCGCCGAAATCCCGGTGGGAGGCACTGCAGCCGCCACCTTCAAGTACACGCCTCCCTATGCGGGACGCGGCACCATGCTGGCCAAGTTCACCTCCAAGGAGCTGGACGACGTGGACGGCTACAAGCACTACGAGATCGAGCCCCGGCCGGAGGACCTCCTGCAGCCCAACGGAAGCCATCGCCGGAGCAACATCATCCGCCGGCGCACCGATGTCATAGCCTAGTAATGGACCACTTGTATTTGTAGCCTTAGTCGCCAGTTGTTGTAAATAATTTTAATACTACATATTAATATTTTGATAAAATCAGTTGCTTGTGATGTCGTCGATGCCGAGGGCATAGCTTGGTTTGTTGGCCGTCTTCACGAAGAATATGCCCCTGGCCTCCCGGGGCACAGGGTCTCCCATGAGCACCTTGCCGCCCGTGCAGTTCTTGCCCTTGAGCTCGTCCAAGCCGGAGCAGGGGGTGCCGTAGAAGCCCTTCGGGGAGTTGATGGACTCGGCGTAGTACTCATACGAACGTCCGTGGCTGCAGCCGGCTGGGATTACCCAAGGAAACATTAATTTCAATAGCCATATCCCCAAATTGTGTCCCCAAAACTTACTGAAGATCTGGGAGAGCTCTTTGCAACCGGGTTGCGGGGGTCCTCCGCCATTGGGATAGAAGTCCACCATGCCAATGGGCTTGCGGAAGCCCAGGTAACCCGCGCAGCTGTGAATCACATCCACAAAGTTGGCATCCGTCTCGTCCAAGTGGTTCTCCGGGCCAATGCAATCCTCGAAGGCGGGACGCGCTGGATCCAGGCCGGTTATACGATTGACCCGGTACTTGGTGTAGGACCCAGCGTAGCCCATGATGTGTGCCCCCAGACTGTGACCGATCAGGTGAATCCGCTGCGGATCCGCGTCCTTCTCCTCCACCAGAAGGTCTATCAGCTTGGCCACCGCCCGGCCCACTTGGACGGTGTACCGGGCCGGGGTCAGGTAGTAAATGTTGTCCGCCTGATCCTTCCAGTTGATGGCGAACACGTTCACCTGACCGCGTTCTATGTACGCTCCTCGGATCGATTGAATGGAGTTGCTCATGGTGCTGGATTTCCAGCCATGCACGAGGATCTTCGTGTCCAGGTCGGGGTTGAACTTCTCGGACATTTCCTGCCAGGTGTCACGCTTTTGCCGGTGCGGGAACTCAAAGTCATTGTCGTCTATCCAGAAGTCGGCGCTGGAGCTGGAATGACTAAAATCAACGATTAAGTGGGATTTCCCCCAAAGTATCGACTGAAACTTTAAGCCTACCTCCCATAAAGTTCGAACTTGATGAGCTGCGGCACATTGATGCGGTTCTCGGGCGGAGGCTCCACCAAATAGGCCACCTCGGCCTTGCCCTCGCCATTGGGCATGTAGATCCAGGTCTTGTTGTAATCCTCCTGGTTCAGCGCCACCTCGCCACGTATGCCAACTGAAATGAACAGAACACAACAATTTAGTGAACGAATCAAAGGGTTTTGAGAGGAGAAAAGCAATTACAAAGCAGCAGCACCGGGCGCACCACCTGGGCCAGGGCCGCAAAGCCGGTGATGAGCCACTGCACCACCACAAAGGTGGTGGAGACTTCGTTGCGACAGGGATTGATAACATTGCAGATGCAGGCCAGCGCATTGGAGGACATCTCGACCGTATGATCGTCGATCGGCGACTGATGATGCCCCAAAGCTATCAGGCCATTAAGATCGACCTACACTGACGCATTAGTAATCCTCGAAACCGGTTCCGGGCCCAGCAATTAATTCTTGGCCTGGAGCGTTTTAATTACTCAGCATCGAAGGTGAGGGGCACGAATCTCGGTCACCGGACAAAGGCTATTCCCAATCCCAGCGAAATCGCCAATCCCACGCACACTCAACTCACCCGAAGTCCAAGCAAGGGCCGCCAACAGAAGCGCCAACATTTTCACTCAAATCGAAGCTCTTTATCCGAAAAGTGCGGGTTATATAGGCCCACTTGGGCTTGGGCGCCGAACTAGAACAGGGCCAGGTGTCAATCAAGACTGCGGGTTGGACGCGAAGGCTTCCCCGTGGAAGCCTCTTTTCCGAGGGTTCTTATCACCAAAGCTCGACGGGATGTCCAAGATTCGTGCTGCTTAAATGGGTTGGAAAAGTAGACCTGCAGTGCATACTGAAAGCAGGTGCATTGCCCCTTTTATTTTAACTAGATCATTGAAAGGGTAAGCTTAGGTTTTTCATTAATCTCCAAGACAAATCAAACCACAAAAGTGGCAATGAGAGGTGAGCTACATAATTATCTTATTGTTTAGTTATTTAATTGTTCATTGTTATGGTTAAATATTTTATAGAATTTTGTTGTCTATTAAAACACTATTATTGAAATTCTTATACGTTTGTTATATATTTGTTATTTTTATATTGGAATATATTTAAAACACAAAAAGAACCAGAGAGGTGGCCTAACAAGGGAATAATAAGAATTCAACCCCTTACAGGTGTAAGTGCAATATAGTGTAATTTTTTTTAAAATGTTTATTTTTAAATCTATTTATATTAACAATAATTGAATTATGAAAATAGTAGTTGGCAAAGTGCGTTACCCAATTTTTTATTACCCTCCCTGGCAGGTCCTCTTTTTATAATTTTGTAACTGAAAAATACTGCAAATACTAATACTGAAATATACTAATGATATGCGATCCGATACTACCCTAGCGATGATAATATGCAATCCGATACTACCCTAGCGATGGAACAAGTGCCACCACTAATATTTGTGCGTCATTCGAAGCGCCAACATTCCGTGGAATCTCAATCGTCTCAAAGTTCGCCAATTTCCAAGGGTTTAACATGTCCGGCACCTCGCAAAAATATCGAAACTTCGTGGCCGAGCCCATGGGCAACAAGTCGGTGACCGAGTTGGCGGGAATTGGCGAAACCCTTGGCGGGCGTCTCACAGAAGCCGGATTTGACAAGGTGCGTGGTTTTTTATTGTTTCTGTTGAAATAGCGTCAAGATGACGCCATGCGTGCAAATAAACAATCATCGGAATTTGAGACATTATATTCTCTGTAATACTTGTATTCCCTAGGCTTACACCGTTTTGGGACAGTACCTGGTGCTGAAAAAGGACGAGGAGCTGTTCAAGGACTGGATGAAGGAGGTGTGCCATGCGAGCTCCAAGCAGGCCTCCGATTGCTACAACTGCCTCAACGATTGGTGCGAGGAGTTCTTGTAATCAGCAGGCACGCCAAAAACCAACCTAGAAGGGAATCCTAGCAAGGGAGCCAGGCAGGGAAGCCTTCAAAAGCAAGGAATCCTTGCAGGAAATCCTCCAAAATCAAGGAACCCTTGCAAGCCCTTTGCACAATTCCACGTTCACGCCATTCAAAGCAATTTCTACGTATAACAAATAAGCCATCTCTTTAACAATTCATTCGTGTTAGATTCTAAGATGTAATAAATGTACATTGGCCGGAAGAGATCCACGCGCCTCCGCCTCATTTGCGGGTACAGTTGGGCCTGGCTTGAAACAACAACACTGGCTTAGTGTGACCTAAGTTTGCAATGCCTTTTCATGGATTCCCCGATTTAAATTGAGAGTACTTAATTAAAAAAAAAATTAATTTGATGATAATATAGAAGACTTCTTTTTGATGTAACTTAAATAGGAATATTAAGGGCGTGTCGTATATTCCAGAAATTTTTTTAATTTTATTCACTTGGCTACTCAACATAATCAAGGATGTATTTATTTTTCCCAGTAAAATCAAATATTTTTATAGGAAATTTTAGACAACTAAAATGGACAGACAATATTTAATTTTAAAAATTTATGACAAATAAAAAGCAATTTTATAAAAAAAAAAACATATTTAGATATACATATTTATGTAAATATTTACTTAAATTTATTATCCCGAGTTGCAATTATTGCCTTTGCCCAAGGTGGCTAATAATTCCGTTACCATATATCACTAAAAATGCTTTACAAACGAACTATCTTGGGCAATATTGCATAAATATTTTTAATAATTTCAATTAATTAGCGCACTAACAAGAAAATATTAGTAATGAAGTTATGCAAAATTAAAAATCTGCAATAAAATTTTTATTAAAATTAAAAAACCTAGTCTTGTGTACCTTGAGTACTCCTTGAAGCAGTGTTGGCAAACGCCGCGGCAGCTGGCGAGTCATCAACGCATGCACCACCTCTAGGCCCGTTTGTATCGATGAACCGCAATCGGTATCGGTCGCATTTTACAGACAGGAATTACGCGTGAAAATTACCAATGAAAATCAGGAGAAAAGTTCCGAAATACAGCCCAGCGGTGCATTGAAGTGCAAAGTAAGCAGGCCCCCCCGGACCGCAATCCGATCCAAGCGTAAAACGCATTTATCGCAAACGCCTTAAACTAGAAAAAAGTGAAAATATCTCCGCTTTGCCGTATGCCTATGTGTGCGTGTGTGTGTGTGTGCGTGCGAGTGTGTACTGCTCCCTGCCAGCGTGCGTGCGTGTGTGTGTGTTTTCTTTGTATATAGACCCGAGCGTATCGTCGAGCGGCCATCTCGCTCTCGTCGATTGGGGCAGGTGCGTGAGTGCGAGCGAGAGGAGCGGTGTGCCAGTGACGGTAGAAACATTCTAAAAAAGAGTTCTCTCTTAACTATTTACAGCATTTCGAATGCATTCCAAAAATTGTTGTTTCTAGCGAATAATTCGTTGTCGGGGCTCCGGGAAAGCGGCGCCTGCTGGCGGGGCGACAAAAACAAAGCCGAAAAGGGTAGGGTGGGGAAGGGGAGGGGGTGGCAACAAGGTTTCCTTGGAAAAAGCTGTAAATAGTAAACAAAATTGTCAAGTAACGGGGCCGAGCGGCAACTGAATTCTCGGAAAGGTTTGAATTCGAATTTCGAGTGCGTTGCGAGTTTTTGGAGAAATAGCGAGAGAAAAAAGTCAAAGGCAATTTTTAGTTAAACAAAAAAAAAAAGGAAAAAAGCACACAAAAAAAAACACATACTAAAGAGCAGAACACTAAGAGCAGCTCGCCCCAGGCTCAGGCACAGGCTCTCTTCGTCTCCTCTCTCTTTCTCCTGCTCCTCCTCTTTCTCTCTCTCACTCTCTCTCTCTCGCTCAACCTATCTCTTTCGCGCTGCACATCCGCATCCGTTTGCCATTCAAATTCCCGTGTTTGTGTTCGTGTGGGTGAGTGTGTCTAGTCCCGTTTTTCCGAGTTACATCAGCTGTTTTCGCACATCCTTTTGTGCCTCGTCCTCGTATCCCCCTAGCCCCTCTCTTTCGCTCTCTGCGAGAGAGTGTGCCTAAGAGAGCGGGAGTGTCCTGCGCCCTCTCTTAGGCCTCCCCCCCCCCACCCGTTGGGCGGAAAATTCAATGACCTCATTTGCTTTCTTTTCCCCCAAATCGGAAAACCGTAACCCCCCCGAAAACCGCACCAAAAGGACCAACAGTAACGCCAGCAAGCACCTGGAACGCACAGCGACCAGCAACCGGAGCGATCAGGACACTGGACACTGGACACTGGAAACCCGACACCGAACACCGGACACCGGACACCTTGGAACCGACACTTGGAAGGAAGGCAACTATTAGGAGGCACCACGAAGGGCGCATACCAAGAGCGGAGGTCAAGATCCCTCAGCGAGCAGTGAACCAATGGGCACCAACTCGGGAGCCACCGCTGGCATCAATAACAAGCCGGTTGGCGGTACTGGAGCCGGCGTCCTGGGCGGCGGCGTCAACTCCTCAATCGGCGGCGTCCTCTCCAACAGCCTGGGCGGCGGAGGCGGAGGAGGAGGCGGCGGCAGTGGCGCTCTGGGCATCAGCGGCCTAGGCGCTGGTGGGCAGAACGCCAATGTGGGCGGCCTTGGCGCCGGCGGAATGAGCAACGTTGGCGTCAACGACGACACCGGCAACGGCATGGCCGGCACCGGAGGCGGAGGAGGCCTCGGCGGCGGTCCCAACAACCAGCAGGCCACAACGCCCCAGTACACAATACCGGGCATCTTGCACTTTATCCAGCACGAGTGGTCGCGCTTCGAGCTGGAGCGGTCACAGTGGGACGTCGACAGGGCCGAGCTGCAGGTGAGCCAAGCTAAGAACTTAGCGCCCTTACTATTATCGATCCTATATCGTTAAAACCAGGGGTGTACTTGGTCCAAAGAGTTTAGGGTATCATATCATACTTGAAGCTTATGTATTTATCATGTCCTATTTGAAGTTAGGTATTGTCGATCCTACTTGGTTACAAAATGGTCTAAAGGATTAGGGGACTTGTATCATAATAGAACTTCTCTAATATGTCCCCGAAGAGTTTAAGGAATCACATCATACTAGAACTTTATCTGTTTCGCTTAAATGTCCGGTCTTGTCGAACATTCTTGGATTCAAAGATGGTCCAACGAGTTTAAGGACTCATATCACAATAGAACTTTATCTGTTTCGCTAATATGTACCCCATATAGGATAATCCCAATCTAATTCGCATCTTGTTTTGCTAATATGTCCCCAATAGGGGTAATCCTAACCTAATTTGCATTCTTCTTATCATAATAGAACTTTGTTTCGCTCGACTTCCCCGATAGGAGGTAAACTTCACCTAATCTTTACCTCTTTTATACATATTTAATATGAGAAGGTCCATCTTTTTTGCCTTATATATAGTAGTAATCACAGAGATTCTAGATAATATTGGCTATGTAACAGAAGAATTTGTCAATATATTCATTTGGCGCCCAAGCAGATGTTTAAGTGTTAAAGTTTCCATGTTAAACCGTCTGTAAGATGCCTAAATTTCCTACTGTATCTCATTCTAGAGGGTTTTTTAAACCAATATATAATGTATGTAGGTTTTAAGTAGCCTCCCCCCTCAATGCAACCATATTGCCGTATAGGTTAGAGGTCCTGCCTCGCTTTCCATTTCAATGATTTTTGCAAAGGCGCTAATGCATGAACATGCAAAGAGTGGCATGCAAGCCGCCGCCGTTCCCATAATCGAATTTCTGCTCTGTTTGTTGAGGGCAAAGCCGCGGCCTTTTGGCCCAAAACAGGCAACTTTTCGTCGATGGATCCTACTTTGACGTGTGCGCTGTCATCAGTGTCGATTTGCCGATGGCGACCTTATCGCTTTCACCTGTCAGGCCGGTGGGGCGGACGTGTTATTGGTATTGATAGCGCCTGCATGCCTGCGCCCCTCCCGATGCGCTCTGATTGCATCGTGACATTCAAATCTCTCCCGGCCTTGCAGCGGGCAGAATAAAACGGGTTACGCACATTTGTCGCCGCGAATTGTGAACCTGTTCGCCCGCCACCTCGCTGGCTGTTTGGCTCTTTTGGCCAAAAGCGAGTGGGCTGAGTCGCCGCCAATCGCAGGCCCAAGCCCACAGACTGGAAGCCATTTTAGCACAACCTGTTCCCGCATCTGCATCGCCTTCGGCAGCGGCAACGGCAGCGGCACCTTGTTTTGTATGTCAGTGCCACGTCCTTGTCTCCCAGAATGTGTTTTCCTCCTCTGCTGTTCTCGTGCGAGCTGCCACTTCCACTTCCTACTCGGCCGGCTTTTCCTGTCGGCCAATTACCACAAGAAGAACAGTGGGATCTCTCCGGTTTCTCCAACCTTATATAGTTCTTTTGAATAATCTTTTGTACTAGCCATATATGGGGGGCTGGCTATATCGGGAGGGCTATTCTTTTGTGGTATCCCTCTTTGGTGTCGAGCTGATACCGAGGAAGGCCAAGTATCGGGTATAAAAATATAAAATATAATCTTGCAACCATCGCCCACTGTGGCGCGCAGTATGAGCGGCCGATTCAATTAACACTCATGGATGGCAAACACAGAAGAAATAAATGACGCGGCAGCTGTTAATATAATTCCAATCATTTTCTCTGCCTTGCCGGCGAGTGCGAATGCAATTTATAGATTAGAGACCAGCCAGCGCCTTCCTATTAATAATCTTAGTATACTATACCTATACAACTAATACTCACTTGTACGTGGTACTTAGGGTGGTGATGTAGACTTTTGCATGAATGTATTCATTTGTAGCATGACAATTATGTACAGTAGTATGAGTATGAGTACTTCAAATACTGTACAGTATTCTATAGGCCAGAAGATTATGGCCCAACATTTTCAGGGTACTCACTTCGAGTAAAGTATATAGTTGCACTATATTTAGTGCCAGAGACACAGCGTAAGAAGTACCGGTCAGAAGTATAAAATGTACCAGTCATGAATTTTCACACACTGTACAGTAAGTCAACTGCACACCAACTCCTCACCAATTTTGCTATACAACTATGGAATACTACCCCACTCACTCATACCCAAATATACTCTGCAGAGAAAAAGTGTGCCCACTTCTAGAATAGATAATTCATTTGCCATTTTGGATGCATTCATGCAGATGTCTACTATAGAACTAATACTCTCTCGTACGTGGTACTTGAGGTGTTGGGTGGCATTGTGCAACGAATTAGCAAAAGAGCTGTATGTTTCCTTTGGATTGTAAATCAGAAACCTCGAGGGCCATTAAGTTACAAATGCGCATTTGTCATGGCATTCGTAATTTCTAATTGTACACGGCAAACAAAAACTAGTTGCATGCCGCCAAGCGATTTGTGGCAAGGTGGTGGTGGTGGTGGTGGCGTTGGCGTGCGCCTCTCGGCCCTTGGCCCCCTCCATTTGTATAGTATTATGCTGTTCGGGATATAATCTAGCAAGTGCTTCTGCTTCTAATTAGGCAGCTTGAGGAGCCAAACGAAATGCCATTGGGCTGTAATTTAAATGCATAACATGTTTCCATTAACAACAACACGGCACAAGCGCAAAGAATATCCCGCCCCCGGTCGCTACTCTCTCTCTTTTCGTTACTATTAGCACGGCGAATTGTTATTGTTGTTAGTTTTGGTTCTGCGCTCGCTGGGCGGATATGCGTTTGCTTTTCACAGCCACGGGCGAGCAAATAGGTATGTTGTGGGTATGGCAACGACAAGGCAATCTTTGGGGCAATTCACACGATTTACCGGGAGCTATTTAGCAGTTTTCTTAGCAGATTTAATTTCATAAAATTTACAATGGAATTTAATAGAATTAGATAAGGTACATTTATTGTAAAGGAGATTATTTTGTGTTGTATAAGATAGTATAGGTTAGTAAGGTTCAGTTATCTTGTCCTCCATTATTTATAAGAAAATTACAGGGAATCTTAGCTAAAATGCTGGGTCCTAGTTATCTATATCGCCCTAGTTGACATTTAAATTGCCCCAACAATTTATAGAGAATCTTAAATCTTAACTAGTTATCTAAACCTTCATAGTTGAGATAGAAATTTCTTTAAAATTGATAGACAATCTTAACTACATAAATGGATAGGTCCTGATTATAGAAATTGCCTTAGTTTCAATAGAAATTTCACTAATAAATAGATGATACATGATTAATAGATGATAACTAGTTATCTAAACCTCCATAATCAAGTTTAACTACATAAAACGTTCTTTTTAGCTATCCAAACTTTCTATAGTTTATATAGATATGTCCAAACAATTGAAAAAGAATCTTAATAGGAGAATAATGTAGTTCCTAGTTATCCAAACCCCAATACGAGTAGTTGAGCCCTAAAATTTATAGAGAATCTTAACTTTGTGGTTTCCAAATTGCCAAATTAAAATCGCAAACCCATTTTATTGACCCGCAGTGTCTGTGCGGGTGCCGCCCACTTCCCTTCATTGTTGAATTTTAGTGTTTTTCTTTTTTCGTTTGCCGAGTGGGCGTCCATCGTGGAGCAAGGAAAAGGGGCAGTTGGGAGGGGGAAACAAAAGCAAAAGTTCCTTTGCCATTCCTTTACGCACCTTCCGGCTGCGTCTCTGGCGCGGGCTCCCTTTTTACCTTGCCACAAACGGTGTCAGGTGCAGGTTGCAGGTTGCAGGTTGCAGGTTGCAGGTTGCAGGGTGCAGGGTGCCCTATAGTTTCTCCCCCGGAATGATGTTCAGCGAATTGCGCAGCCATGACTGAACACTGTTGCTACGCCTGCTGAATGAACACGGAACGGGGGCGGAGGGACGGAGGGGCGGAGCAACATTGCAATTTTTACGCATTTCGCTTAATCGAAACAGCAAAAGCGACAGCAAACTAAGCTTAGATGCTCCCACTACCCCGGGCTTCGGTCTTGCCCCGCCATCAACTAATTGGGGCAGTTGTATATTTTATGTTTCTCTCTTTTAGCTAGCTCTGTTTGTATCACAATTAATTGAATTTAATTGTTTTTCGTTGGCCCGACGCAGCGGAGCGTCAATTATGCCCCGCACAACAAGCAAACGCAATTGGATTGCAACGGCCGGGGAAATATAGTAAGGCAGCCGAAAGGGGGACAAAGCCATATGGAAAAGCTTTAAATAGCACTGCTTATGGAGTTGCCGTAAATTATAGTAGTTTTTGCAATTTTCTAGGGGATTTACAACTCTCCTCGTTGTGTAAATCATGTTTATAGTTTTAAAAGTAGGCAAATACTATACAAAATCTTACTTTAGGAACTTTTTAGGTCACTGCCTGAGCGGACAATGACACTTTTGATCCTTTGTGGATAAAAACTTGCCTTGTTCTTGCTTTACTCTATTTGAGGCTTTGGAAATACCTTCAAGTTTTACCTTAAACTTATGTACTATATGAGAATTTTATGAAAGAACTTGTAGGTCTTGGCTACAGCATGATTAGTAAACTTAATTAAACAAAAACAGTCAAATAGACCCTCCAGGTTCTTTGTGGATTAAAACTAGTCTTGTTCTGGGCTTACTCTATTTAAGGCTTTCAAAATACCTTCATGTTTTACCTTAATCTTATATATTATATGAGAACTTTACGAAAGAACTTGTAGGTCATGGCTAGAGATGTTATGAAAACGAGCAAAGAACAGACCCTTCAGGCCCTTTGTTGCTTAACTAGCCTCATTCTGGGTTTACTCTATTTGAGGCGCTACACTAACTTTAGGAACTAGTATATCTATGTTTTACAGACCCGCCAGGCCCTTTGTCGGTTAGTGTAGCTGTCCTACCTTTATTTTCACTTGTAAAAACAACTTATATAGCTCTGAACTAACCACAACCCTTATCCTTTTCAAGGCACGCATCGCAATGCTGTTGGGCGAGCGCAAATGCCTGGAGAGCCTCAAATCGGACCTGACGCGCCGCATCAAGATGCTGGAGTACGCCCTGCGCCAGGAGCGGGCCAAGTTCTACAGGCTGAAGTACGGCACCGATCCGCCGCAGCTGAACGAGTTCAAGCCGTCGAACGAGGACGCGAGTCTGGCCGGCGAGGTGGCCACCGACTCGGAGGTGCCCTACAGCAGTGTCTCGAACACCACGTGGCGACAGGGCCGGCAAATGCTGCGCCAGTATCTGGCCGAGATCGGCTACACAGACAACATCATCGATGTGCGCTCGAATCGGGTACGCTCGATCCTCGGATTGAACAACAATGCGGAGCACGACGGCAGCGGGGGCGGACTTGGCGGCGGCACCGGCAGCGGGTCGGGTGGCGAGAACCTCAATCCGAACATCAACGGGAACGAGAGCAACAAGCGCGCCTCGGAGACAGAAGGTAGGCTGGTCATTGTCTTTACATTCCCCCCCTGTTGGGAGACTTGAATAATTTGCTCACATCAGGCCGTCATACTCCCGCTAAAAAAGTGCAACAATCGATCGACGAGATCATCGTGGACACCGAGGCGGCCGTGATGGCGAACTTTGAGTTCCTGGGCCCCACCGAGATGTCCGACGACGACGAGATATCCGACGACCTGGAAATGGTGGCCACCGACAATGACGACACGGACGTCAAAATGGCCAAGCGGGCCAAGTCCGGCAAGGATATGCTGACCGAAGGTGGGTACTTCTTTTCCGGGTGTCTCCTTACAAAACCCCGCAGCCCGCCAGCCCCTAGCCCTCTTCCCGCATGGGCCCGCCACGCAATTCTCTTCATTTTGCAATCACTTCGATGTTAGCTCCTCCCGCTCCCCACCCGATATCCGAAATATCCGAATCCCGAGTAGCAATCACATTTGGCTGGCTTATTTTGTCTCACCGGCTTTTGTTTCTGCTTTCGTTCGTGTGCAGATCTCGAGGTCGAGGTGGGGGAGCAGCTCCTGAACGATATGAATCTAATGAACGAAGGTGCATAAAACGACCCCCAACCCGCTTTTGCTTCAACTCTTTTTTTTCCTGTAGTTGCAGCCACCAAGGGGGAGCGCCCAATCGGATGCCAGAGGGCCTTCCTTTCGGTCCCAGAATCCTGATTTCTAATTGAGTTTCGATCGGTTTTCTTTCCACAGAGGTGGACGGCTCCCTGGGACTGGGCGAGCTGGCCCAGCTGACGGTGAACAATGAATCGGATGGGGCGTACGACACAAACTCCAAGGACGGAACTGGCGGCAGTGCCGGCGGTGCTGGTTACCGCAAAACCTGGAACGCCAAGTACACGCTCCGTTCGCATTTCGATGGTGTTCGCTCGCTGATTTTCCACCCGGAGGAGCCGGTCCTGATCACCGCCTCCGAGGATCATACACTCAAGTTGTGGAATCTGCAAAAGACGGTGCAGGCCAAGAAGTCGGCCAGCCTGGATGTGGAGCCGCTCTACACGTTCCGTGCCCACACAGGGCCAGTTCTCTGCCTGGGCATGTCGCCCAGCGGTGAGACATGCTATTCGGGCGGCCTGGACGGCAGAATCGAGTGCTGGCAGCTGCCGTCGCCGAACATCGATCCGTACGACTGCTACGAACCGAATGTTCACTCTGGGACCCTCGAGGGCCATACGGACGCCGTCTGGGGGCTGACCACGATGCAGAGCAACATTGTGTCGTGCTCGGCGGACGGGACGGTGATGCTGTGGTCGCCGTTCAACAAGGAGCCACTGCTGCGCACCTACACCGCCTCGGAGGCCGAGGGGGCGCCATCGTCGGTGGACTTTGTGCGGAACGAGGTGGATCACATTGTGGTGGCGTACAACAGTGCACACTGCATCGTCTACGATACGGAGACGGGCAAGCAGGTGGTGCGTCTGGAGGCCGCCCAGGAGATGTCCGGCAATACGGGGAAGTTGATCAACAAGGTGGTCTCGCATCCGACGCTGCCAATCACCATAACGGCGCACGAGGATCGCCACATTCGGTTCTGGGACAACACATCCGGCACGTTGATCCACTCGATGGTGGCGCATCTGGAGCCGGTCACCTCGCTGGCCGTGGACGCCCACGGGCTGTACTTGCTATCCGGCTCGCATGACTGCTCGATACGGCTGTGGAATCTGGACAATAAGACGTGCGTGCAGGAGATAACGGCGCACCGCAAGAAGTTCGATGAGAGCATATTCGATGTGGCCTTCCATGCCACCAAGCCGTACATCGCCAGTGCCGGGGCCGATGGCCTGGCCAAGGTGTTTGTCTAAAACCGAGGAGCTAGCCCAACGCCACCACCTCCACCACCACCACCACCACCACCACAAGCAACCAACGGATCGATAGAGAATTCAGAATTCAACACAGAGTATCCAGAGTCCCGTGTGCAGGTAGCCGGTAGCCGGTAGCAGGTAGCAGGTAGCAGATTGCAATCGCGGTTGCCGATGGAGGATTGCATATTGCTGATGCGGAGGCCACAGCCAGAAACCAGCAGCCAGCAGCCAGAAGCCAGCAGCTCGCAGCAAAGCGATTACGAGTTCGAGTTAAATAATTATACATACATTATATATATACTATACACTTAAACTAATTATACTTCAACCAAGAACAACAAACAACAAATTATGCATACACAACACACGAGAGAGCGGGGATGAAGAAAGTAAAACTAAACAAAAAACGATGGTAAAAAAAAAAAACAAAACAACCACAAATAATTGCTATATAGTAAAGAAACAACAAAAGGGGAAAAATCGATGACAAACTCAAAACGAGAAACGGCATTTCGAGGAACCAGAGTCAAGTAGCAGATTAGCAGATGATAGTCGTGTAATTTAGAAAAGTAACTCTAAAGCAATGCATATTGTGCAGCAAAATATAACCCGAAATCTAAGTGCAACACACATCTTGAAACCTTATGTATTTGTTAATAGCAAAGGGGCTTGATCTGGCCGATATTTCTTCATCCACGATTGACCCGCTTTATTTTTTTCTGTTTTTTTTTTTCTCTTTTTAACCGAATTAGTTGTGTAGCCGTAGCCCCGGGCACTTGCACAGCGATTGTTACGTTTGTTCCTTATTGCGTTGCCCGTCGGCGCCCTGTACATTTTTTATATACATACATACCCAAAAACATATATTATATATTACACATATATTACAAGGGATCGTCCGGCTGGGGCAATGAGAGGGAAAGCCTCGCTGTGAAGGTGCCCGCAAGGAAGTGCGTTTCCCGCAAATGAAACTCAAATGAAATTGCAAATTGAAACACTTACGTAAACGATGTAGACGATCAAATTATTTTAGGCTAAGCAAAAAGGCATATGCATCATATAACCCCTGTAAACCGACTCCATATTTAGCGAGGAAGCGACAAAAAGTTGTAAATTAACACTAATTAGAGGCGGTTCGGCTCGGTTCGGATGTGAGGCGAGGCGAGGGAAAAACTTTACTAACTACTAAGTGCAAACAACAAAACCAAGCTTATAAAAATATAATTTCCAAAATTGTCATCTGAAAGCGGATTGAAAGGAGGGGGAACGAACGATCG
Source organism: Drosophila ironensis (assembly GCA_021223825.1). Lineage (NCBI taxonomy): Eukaryota > Metazoa > Arthropoda > Insecta > Diptera > Drosophilidae > Drosophila > Drosophila ironensis. The sequence goes on from JAJJHQ010011658.1 coordinate 201,739, forward strand.
ATGAAAGGCGGCCACGAGAACAAGAACGTGTGTGCGCAGACGAGATATAAATAATGATTGCAGGCAAGCTATAGACCGTATGCTAAGCTATTTATTTAATTTATGCCTAGTATTAAAACGAGCAACATGTTGGCGCCACTCGCTGATCCAATGGATTTCGTAGTTGAATATAAATTAGATTCGCTTATCGTCGATGGATGCGCGTACTCGTAATTTTAATCAAACGTAAAGCTACGTTGAACGGTCAGATGTATGGATGTGTGACTTGAGCGAAGAAGTCGAGCAACTCAATATTAGTTCTTAGTATTACCAATTATTATTCTAATTATGTGAATGAAGGAAGCCTTTCGCCGGAAACACTCTCCACGCATTAAAAAACAAACAAACAAAAAAAAAATCCAAGAAAACGAACGAAAGTTGATATTCGAAACTGATGAATCAGAATCAAAACGTGTACACACCAAGAAAATCCTCTTTTTATATATTTTAATTACGTATATTAATTTACGCCTTAGTTGTTATACAATCGAAAGCCCGATAACGAGAAACAAATTGCTATTGATGTGGATTATGACGGGTGGGGTTGTCTCTCACACCCTCGTATCCCCCACACAGTTGTATAGCGGATATATACATTTACAAATCTATTGATTTCTAATTTTAATTGTAAATTTTTGATTTGATTATCATGTATTTTTATTTGAAATAAAGTTTTACAAAATGAATCTCTGTGCCCATGCTTGCTTTTTCATTTCCCTCCCCCCCAGAAGGTGCGGGCAAAGATTTTTTAACCAAGTATACCTCACCTCTATAATTAGTTACAAAATCTTTGCTGTTACCGATTTGGGACCCCATGGAAACGTTGTAGACAGCTGGCTCTCGTTCGCAACGCTGTTTCAATCGGTTGTCTTTTCATTTTGGAAACGTTTTCACGCTGCTGGCAGCATCATTTTTGTTTTCAGTTTTATTTTCTATATGCAACGCGATCAGGGCGCACACAACACCAGCAAATTGTTTGTTTACGAACCGTTTACAAAATCCACTGCCGAAAAATGGGAAATATAACACCAGCAACACGCAAGAGTTTCGTTACACGGTGACATGCAAAGCAACTTCTAAAATTAATTCAAGCAAAGGGTATTGCTAAGGAGTAAATGCAGAAACCAACAAATAATTATATATATATATAACAAATTGAGAATGGAATTTCACTAGGTCAAGAAGAAGCTAAGCATTACCCAACTAAGTCGTAAAAATTCATTGTAGATTTGAGCATAATAGGAAAGGTCCCAGGTCCTAAGCCACAAAAAGAAAAAACCAAACAACCACCCAGCACATAAGTTTATACATATATAACGTTAAACAAAAAACAAAAGTAAAACGCATATTAATTGAAAATAACGATACTTTTATAATAAACCGACGAAGAAGTAAATAATACTCGAAAAATACAACTCACACATTTCATGTTAAGATATAATAAAGTGAATCAATAAAATATTTAAAACAATCGCATTGTTTAATTTCCTTCGTTAATAATGAATTGTCGGTATAGTTTCGTCGCTTGCACATTCAATTGTACAATTTTTTTAAATTACATTTTGGCGCCTATAACTATTGGATGCCTAAAAACTTTGAAATATCGATTTTTGGAACACATATCGATACACCGGACCGTTTTGAAATCATCGAAGTTTTCTTCGTCGACTCTTACCGAAAGTTAGTTCACCCGTTTTCAGGCGGTTGAGCCGTCAACATCTCCCGCCTTTTTAATATTTTTATTTTTTTTTTGTTTTTTTT